>UYYG01001206.1:77932-228809 GCA_900625125.1 Dracunculus medinensis
ATTAAATTTGGCGAGCAGTCGTTTCAAGAAAATATCGATTCTTCTTATTTGTGAATTATTTTTTAATTTTCGATAGCAATTTAGCTAAGTTCTCTTAACCTTTAAATTTCTTTTACAGCAAAAATAAAACGAATTATACATTAAATCAATTAAACTGTATAAATTATTAAAAATATACATTTTACATATATATATATATATATAACAATTTTATTTTCTAATTTATTTTCATTCTTGATTTTCTTTGCTATCTTTGCCTTTGACAGAAGTAAGCCTTCCATGGCAATAAAAATCCAGGTGATTGCTGGGCACCCACCTGCAACTATAATCCCAATTGACTATAGTGAAAGGGCGAGATTTTCTTGACACGGCGTCGGACGTACATAATGGCCTGATGGTCACGCGATAAGCATGCAATCTGAGCTTAGTCAAAGCTTAAAAAACTGCTCGAAACCTGTCAAGGGAAATGGCTCTGTGCACACGCAGCGAGGTGTCAACCATAGCAGCATGAAACATCAAAAGGCTTGTGGATGTCGAAAGCCAAACGATCAATATCCACACTCTTTCTAAGCATCGTGTGGACGTCGTTTGCTTGCCGGAGGTCTATTTTCCGCATTTCGGATGCAGTTATCAAACCTGGCTTCAAACAGAAGTACCGGCTTTATCATTGTAGTGTTTCGGATAAATGGGGAAAAAGTAGCATAGTGGTTGTCATGTCTGAAAAGGATCTGATTGAATGGAAGCGACTGTATGGTCTATGTTCTCTTCAAGGGAAAGTTCTGCAATATTTCGGTCATTAGTATATGTGCCCCAACTTTAAGCACAGAAGACCGCGATAAGGATAAGTCTTATGTGGAACTTCAATTGCTAGCAATATCTCTACAGAATTACGACATGGTTATATTCGGAGGAGACTAGAACGCGGAATCCGATGCACCAATGGAGAAAAAGCCTTCTTCGCTTTGCCATGAGCTCTTTTTTAATAAAACATGTTTCTAGCAGAGAAGATCCAGTCACGTGAAACTATCCAGATAACCCACTCTCCAACCAGATTATATTTTATTATATTTTATTCATTTGATTATATTTTATTCATTTGGAAGAATGCCGTACTAGCTAGCTGTTCCTGGGCGCTAGTAACCTTGATGAATCAGATCATGTCATGGTTCGAACCAAGATTGAGATTGGCATAAAACTCGCAAGAAATGCTTCGAAAGGATCCATTCTTCCAAAATCTTCCTATCGAGGATATGAAATATGGCCTAAACTCAAAAATTTGGAAATCGTACCATATAACTCCAATTGATAAGAAAGGAAATATCCATAATTCTTCAGATTACATGCCTATTAGCCTAGTATTAATATTGGTAGTGCAATAGTGGAGACTAATTTTGAGGCAAGTTACTTAGTTATTTTGATGCCAATAATCTTTTTAGCGTGGGTTCGTAATTGTAATGACAGAATTCATTACTTTATAGATATTGGCCAATCTTTTGACTGTTACAACGTTGGTAAAGGCAAAAAATCAATTACCAATCTAAATCTGGCCAAAGCATTTGATACTTAGGTGAATAATTGCTAGGAAGTGGGAAGGAGCCGGAAGGAAGCGGGAAACAATGGGGAAATATTAGGAGAAAGCCCATCTTCTCTCATTAAAACAAATTATATTAAGTGTTTCATCAACTTTGTGAAAAAAATATTATTTGAAACCAATGTGTCCACGACTCACTGCACTAGTAACACGTTAACATCATTAATAATATAAAAAATAAATAATAAAATTATTGCTTGAAAACAGTGGGATGCTCGCCTGCCACGCGTTAATTGTATTAAACTTCAGAGCAGTAAAAAAAATCTTCACCGCACGAATTGATAAAAATCTTTATTCCGTTAACTTAAATTTGGGTAATTAAACCGATTAATATATAGTACACGAAAAACAATACTCACAAAAATTAGATTCAGATAGATATTCCAAAACAAATAAATAATAAATATTCCAAAATAAATAATTAAATATAAATATAAATAATGACTTAAAATCAAACACAAGGGAAAAATAAGAAAGTGTGTAAAATTAAAACATTGGGACCCAACCGCTCGGGTGCCTTGATGGCACCCAAGGAACAATTTTCTTGAAAAAGGTATCCTTTATATACTTATGAATTTACCACTATTCTTTATTGACATGTGAAGATAAGGAATTAATGAATAAAAGAAGAGCTTCATTTGGCGGGTCGCGGTTATTATTTTGAAACAATAAATTTAAAATAATAGAAAGATCGCATTTCGCGATAAATAATATTTCCATTTGCTTTTAAATTCAATAATTGGTTTTACTCTTTGTTTTGGATTCTTCCTCGTACTTTTGGCCCTTTTTGCCAGGTTTTATATTGTTTTTCCTTTGCTTTAACCAGTACATGGCTTTATTTCTCATTTAGTACTTGTGAATAAATCTATAAAGAACCACTGGGTATCAAAGGAGAATTGCCTTCATAGATTCGTGCTATACAATATAGAGGAATTTCTCAGCGAAAATTCGATTTTAGAACAAATAGTTGGCAAAACCTATGTTTTATTCATCAAATATATTAAATATGCTGAACAAATAATCACAAAGAAAAAATGCAGATCATCAAAAAATACGTTGGATAAATGAAAATTTTTTGGAGTAATGTTAGTTGTCGGCGTATTGAATTTATATTGAAATTTCTATTGCAAATAAATGTTCCAGGATGACCGGCAGATTCTGTGATAAGTGCTGATGTAGATCCGGAACTGCAAGAGTTTTGTGGATTAACAAAACGACCTAAACAGTTTCTGGATCTGTGCATTAACAAAAAATAAATAAACTTTGGAATGAGGTAAATAATTTTTAACTTTCCAAATTCTTATCACTTCGAATCTGATTTTGGTTGAGTCAGTCATTTGACACCAATAGCCTGAAGCAGATTGAATATTGAGAAAAGAGGAGTCTTCACTTGTATTTAACGATTCTCCACAACAAATACACAAAATCTTATTTGTTCTCATCAGTCGTAAGGCTTATTTCTTGTTTTAGATGACGTGATTTTACTCAAGAAAGAAGATTAAAATTAGCTGCTAAAAAAGATAATTGTTGATATGGAAATATATTTATTACTCTTGATTCCTCAATCCAAGTTTTTATTTGCTTGCTTGCAGTATGATTTCTCGAATTTCTTGATGAGAGGAGCCAAAGAGGTGAGCAAATCTCCCAGGAAGGCTACGGAACAAATTTGGGAACCAGTGACTTGAAGGATCAGTTAGTTAACAGAATAACAAATAGCCCAGGGCTATTTACTGTTTTCTAAATAATTTTAAAAAATTGCTTTTTTTTAGGCTAAATTTGTAAATTATATTTGAATAGTTTAAGATGAATTCATCGCAAAATTCATTTCAGTAAATAATATTCATTACATATTTATTGCTTTAAATATTAAATTTGTTTCTTTATTGTTAATTTTTAAATATTTTCTTTTCAAAATTAATAAAAAAATTTATCGCCCTTCATGAATTTTTATAAAAAGATTTCTAATGACTGCAGATGCGATGAAAACTAATCGCAAAATTTTTTTGCAGATATTTCTTTTTTTTCATCATTAGGCTTCCTCCAAATATTTCTTCATTTGACTTCTTTTTTATATTTTTAATTCGGTTTCCTTCTTTTATTCTATTATTCAATATATTTTAAATTTGAAATTTCATGGATTAATTTCTAGTAAAATCTCCATCTGATTTCTTAGAAGAGGCAGATGCGGTGGTCGAGTGGTGCGTTGCTTTCGAGACTGATCATCATAAGTAAAGTAAAAGTAAAAGTCGATGAAGGAGTCAGCCAAATCAGAAATGGTGAATGCTGTTGGAAGACGTAATTAGATGACTATAAAAATATTAAGTTTTATTGGAAAAAATAAATTTATATTTTTCGGCTCATTAAATATGTTTTCTAATGTTTTTGGATTTGCAAAATATCTCTTCACTTACTTAATGAATCGCTTTACTTATTTAATTCATTAGTAATTCGCAGAAAAATTAAATTTTAGAATTTTTTAATACCAAAAAAAGTGAAAAAGCGATTTAAAGTTGAATAATTTATTGTTTGCTGGTTTGTATGGCCGAAAAGATTATATTACAAGTGATTATTTATTTTTTTATTTATCCAGTTTTTAATTTCATTTCGGTCGGCATTTATCGCTATTTTTTTAAAATAAAATACCAAATTTTAAAAAAATTGGAAAGATGAAAGTAAACGAGGAATTTCTGTCGTTTTCCTCGCATATTTTTTAGTTAAATTATCTAAAATTTCTTTGAAATTGTTAAAATTTCTAAAACTTTTTCAGAAATTGTTCCATTAAAAATTTAAATTTTAGTAGAGGTAATTACGTTAAAAATCGGCATTTCTATAATTAAAGCCTTATGAGTTTGATAGAAAATAAGAGCAATCAATTGGTTTGCCACTTATAATATTTCACTGATAATGAGCTGCGGTCAAATTATTATCAATTTTAACCAATGTTTTTCATTTATCTTGTTGGCTGAAAAGAACAATTCGTTTAAATGGCCAGCAATTTATATTATTTTAGATAAAATAAAATAAAATTTCTAGCGATATGTTGTTTACATCGATAATTTATAAAATTGGATGCATTGCACAATGATTTTATCTAATTTAGTTTTAAAAAGAACATTTTACATCGATAAGGCGTTTCATCTTTTTCGTATTTATTTCCACTATAAATTTCTCATTAGCAAATTTTTAAGGATTTTACAAATTTTTGAAATGTTATATTCAATCCTTACTTATAGTTTTTACCGTTTCGCTAGCACTGCCTGGTGCCTCTAATCGCTTTATAACCGATTTACGCTGTTGGTATTATCATGGTACGGCACCTGGTTCTTTTTATGATATATCGACATTAGTCATAGTCCATTATCCCATTATTGTATAACCATTTAACAGAAAAAATATTTGTTTTTAACTCAAAGATTCTCATTTTCCCTTTGAAAATCATTAATAAAACTTTTTTTGAAAAATTATTTTATGAAAAAATTCGAATATAAGACTAAAATTTAAACCTGCAATCCGAAGAGGTTTGCAACCGTCTGGCAAGTAAACCCAACCTAACTAGTGATGAGGTGCAAGTGAGGATTCGAACATGCCGTTTCGAAGCCCTATCCTATCCACTAATTCTTATTCATATAGCACTTATCATTTCTGGTTCCATTGCAAGCCTCCCCTATAGATTATTTTCTATAAATTTGTCTCAAAAATTGAAAACATTTTTATCTTTTCCGAATTTTTCCACATACATTTGCTAAAAATTAAAAATATTTTGTAGTTTACACCCGCCTCGAATTTGATTTTCCATTAAATTCCATCAGAAGACGATTGATGGCAAAAATTTCTTTCAATATTTTTTTTTCAGTCTGCATTCAGTTTTAAGCAGCTTTTTAAGCCAAGAAATTCGTCTTATAACAAAATTCTTTTTTTTGAAGCTAAAATATTTTAGAAAATAGAATGCAAACTAAGAATATATATAATAATAATTCAATTTGCAGTGTCTCAAAAAAAAAGAATTTATTTAGAATTATGCATCTGAATCCAAGAATTTCCTGAAGAAGTAGAATTGAAGTGTCGAAGGTTATTTTTTGCATAGAAAAAGAATAAGGAAAGGATGGGCCTTTGTCAACTCTTAAAAGCTGTTTAATTTAAAATATGGTTAAAAAAAACTAAAGATGTGCAATTATTCTATTAGGATTAGGCTATTCTTCCTATCATATGCATTTCAATTCTATGGTGTTGATGGATATATGCTTTTGCGTTTCTTTGCTGCCTCGAGGCATTTCATCGTAATTAAACGACGAATGAACCGAAAATCCTGAATATTATCGAAAATTTCCTTTCTTCATTTAGCTGTTCTCCGCTCAGACTTTTTTTCATATTTTTTGATATAAATCTAAATTCTTGTTAATTTTTATTTTCAATAATGATAGGATTATTCACTTTTTAATTAATTAATTAAAAGTTAACATGGAAGCACGAAAATTCATGAAAGATCATTAATTTAGTAGCTAACATTGCTCCACTGGCTGTTATTGGGATGAGATATGACAATTTTCCCAATGGAGTAAGCTAAAAATATAAATTAAAATAAAAATATAAAAATTACGCTTGGGCTGCAGAATCGAGAATTTTTAATGATGGTTTTCTGCCAGATTCCTACCAAAGGGCCAGTGCCGAGT
Organism: Dracunculus medinensis; assembly: GCA_900625125.1. Classification (NCBI taxonomy): domain Eukaryota; kingdom Metazoa; phylum Nematoda; class Chromadorea; order Rhabditida; family Dracunculidae; genus Dracunculus; species Dracunculus medinensis. Next base: position 84,194 of record UYYG01001206.1, read on the forward strand.
CCACTTGAATATAAAAGCCATATTATGGCATCAGAATAAAGCTGTATTAGGTACATTGATTAAAATAGATTTATCCAACTTAAACCACGATTATCATATACTAATTATCATATTTTCTCTATGAATGTGTCGTTTGTTCGTTTAGGTAAACCGTCTTAATTCTGGAATATCTCACTTCAGTGAATAAATCTGTTGTACAAATTTGGTATGAATTTTTCAGAGATACTTGAGAAAATGAAAATTATCGTCCTAAACTAAGTTATAAATTAATTTATTATTGTTTAAACAATTTGTTATCGTTATAAGCATTTGCTTATAAACAAATCTTGTTGAAGAATGCGTTCGTAAGTGATCCGATGGTGATATTTTTAGAAAACAACTGAAATCCTTTGATTTTTTCGTCCATAATGCGTATGTCTTCTTCAATTTTTAAAAATAGTCATTCACCATTTCTGTTTTGGCTGGCTTCATTGAATTCTAAGAGGAAAACCTTTTGTCAGTCACTTAGGAATAGCGACTGTTCTAATAAGCACGTCACCTCCATTATATTTTTAATGGCAGTGGATTTACTCTTGTGAAAGAATATAAATCGAACCTATGGTATACTTATACTTATCGCCATTTGCCATCCGATCATCGATTTTTCACATAAACTTTTAAGATATAGGAAAAAGTTGAATTTTTTACGTCCGATAATCTATCCTGACTTATTAATCCAATTTCAAGCAATCGATTGATCGATAGTACGACATACTATGATTTGATATAATCGTTGTATTGTTATGATTATCATTATTCAATCGACAAAATATTTGTATTTATCGAGAAATTTAGTTGTGAACTGTCGAACGAGTTCGATAAATAATGATTTTGTAAAATATTGTAAATTTTCCTAACGAATTCGGAGTTTTCGTCATCTGCTTAAATAATTAAGTTACGTTCATTTTATTACAATGTAACAAAAATTAATTAGTTATTCATGCTAATTCATGCTTAAAATTTAATTAATTTATATTGAGATCAATATAATTCTTCGAGATCGTCGTTCTTTCAAATCGTATTTCTTCCATAGCATTCACCATTTCTAGTTTGGCTGGTGAGATACATTCTCTTTGGAGTATTTCACTTTTAATAATAATTTAATAATTCTAATAATTTACTAATTGAGAATTAAAGATAATGGCAAGACCACTCGATCCATCTCTTTTAGCAATTATGAATAGGAGGAGATTTTTTTTAAACCATAAATTACCCTAAACCGCTTCAATAAACTTTATCTACTGAAACCGGAAATTATTGCTATCGAAAAACTACAGTATTTTTTATAATAAAATCCCTAATCATTGTTATTTTTGCTGGTGAATTGGTTCATATGGTTAGCGCAACGATCACTTATTGTCACTTACTATTAAGCATTTTATCTTTTTATAGAAATATTTATAGATGGTGAATATGATAAGCAGAAGCGAAGATTTTGATTTAAATTTCGCGTTATTTTTTATCTAATTTTTACAATTTCGCATATTTATTGCGGCAGTAAATCTATTTACATCGTATTAATAAGATTAGAAATACAATGGCGAAGATAAGTGTTTATTGGATATTCTAATTATTGCTATTATGGTACGTATGTACGATTTGATTTCGCTAAAATTTCCGTATTTTAATCAAAATTTTTTATTCTTACAAATTCATTTTTCTAATCGGTTTCATTTGTTTTACGAGAACTTAATATTTTTCTTTTTTTGTTTCCTAACTGAGGTTATATTTAGGTGCTTTCCATATTTGTGCGACTTTTTTATTTTTATTATTGTATGGAAGAATGCTTAAAACGAAGATAATAATGGCGCCACAATCCAACAAAGAATTAATACCTGTTAGTTTAATTTTCCTTTTGATTCAATTTTATGACTAAATAAATCTATGAATTTTGTATTGTATATTATTTTATGTTTAGGTGTATTTTAAATTTACTATTTAATATATTTTAATGTTTTTTGAATCATTAGTTTTATTTTGTGCTTAAATAAATATCATTTAATACAAAATATTTCTTAAATTGCGAATTTTTTAATTCTTACCTTCAATAATGCTTTTTTAAACTATTTATTACATCCAAAATTAAAAAAATTAATATTTTAATTTTTTCGTTTCGATAATTTTATTTACTTAGAACGAAATTTTGTTTTCATAAATTTTGTTTTGTTAAAAAATTTAAAATTTGAAATAAAATCTTTTTTGTTTATATAAATTTTTTATAAATAAAATTCTCCAGGCGAAAATAAATTAAAATTTTATGTAATCATTTGCCTTTTATTCTTTGAAAATTTACATGAAATTTCTAAAAAAATTATCCCCAACAGATTTCCGCTTTGAAGAAGAAATATATGCTTTTCTTTAATCATTATCTTAAATATCATGTCAGAAACACTTCATTCAATTATTTCACTACTTCCTTCCTTAAAATTTGAGAAATTTCCAATAGAAATTAAAATTGCTTTTCAGAATTTTTTTCTTCTTCTTTTTAAACCAACATTTATAGCTGTCTAAATATTAAGACGAATTCCTTATCAGTTATCAGTTAACAAAAGCTTTGAAAATTCGCCGAAATTAGAAATTTAGCGAGCCATTTAGCGAAATAATTTTATCACTTCTAATGAAAATAGCACTTTTTACATATGCAAAATATGGATTCAGCCAATAAATCTTTGTAAAAATATGCAATAATTTAGAGAAAATTTTTTATGAAAAAATATTACATTGATTCATTTGAATAAAAAAAATTTATTGCGAAAAATCGTATAAATTTTGTCGATAAAATCACCTTTTTGTTGGTGTAAATAATGAAAATTATATTTAGGAATTTTTCGCAAATTTTAGCAAATAATTTCAATGAGATTTTACTTTATTTTAATTTTCGAAAAATTTAATTTATATGAAAAATATATTTATTTGTTAATTTAACGAATTGTTCAGAAATAAGTAAACAAAAAGATTCAGTTATTTCGGATAAAAATTCAGTTCGAGTTAATTACTTTAGTCGTCATAGGTCACTTAAGGGTAGAAACAAAAATTGGTCAGCAGTACCACCTTCTGCGTTTCTCTTCAATGCTCAGCCTTATCGAAGCACACGGCTGCAGATCGTACAACTGCCATAGTCGAAGTATTTTTACACTCCCATAAAGATTTTTTTAAAATTATAATTCTTTTCCTGGAGTAAAAGGGTTTTTTTTGGATTTCATTCGTTTTTTTGTATTTTAATAGTTTTGTTTTTGATAGAACGATTCACGCATGATAAATCATTGAAAAAAAATTTCTACGAAGGATTTTCCATTTTGAATAAGTTTCGTGATTTATTACACATTTTTTGGGACGTTTTCGTTATTTTTATGTATAACTAATAATGCCTTCCGTTATTTTCTATTTATAGGAATTGCACTAGCTTAATTTTAAAGATTTTTTCATCTAAATGTACTTACTTACTATTTCTAGTCTTGCTAGTTCCACTGGTTATTAGGATAAGACTTTTCTGCCAGAAAGTCATTTAGAAGTTGAAACATGCATATATGGATCTCCATCCAGATTCAATTTTTAACTTTATTCCTGTCAAGGAAAAGGAATTGAAGTTGTCATGACTTGGTCTTATCAATCATCTTATCCGTAATTTTTGGTATAAAATAAAAAAAGGAAATTTGCATTTGTATTTTCTGGTCTCTTATTGGTGAATTTAATGATTCGTGAGGATTTTGTGGTAGAAATTATTTATTGTTGGTAGTTTTTTTTCTTGTGGTATTCAGCATTTTTGGTTAGGCTCGCTCTGCACCAATTAAATTTTGCCATGAAGTCACTTAATGATAGAAATGCAGATGAGTTGCTAGCACCATCCCGAGTTTTGGTGGATGGATTCCGTATCCTGTGGGTAGAAACCACAGCATCCGTGTTCTGAAGTGAAAAATCATTTTGTAAATAAAATCGATTAAAAAATTAAAAATATTAGATATTATAAAAATAATTTTTAAAAATAATTAGATAAATTTTAAATATTAAATGATTCGGTCATTATCCTCGACTTTTTTACACACATAATCCATAGTAAATCCTTTTCCCTTTTCCGATGATGACAATTTGCAGCATAACGAGGTTTTTCATTCCATTCGGCACTTTGGTGAAAAAATTGCGTATAAAAAGCATCGAGATATTTTTATGAGTTAATAATGGAACAATTAGCGCACTAAGCAATAAGCTCTATTCTTGGATTTTAACAAAAGTTGAAATTAGGATTTTTCAGATGTTTTTTTGCTAGAGCTCAAAAATCAGTCGCTAATATCGAGTTGATCAAATACCAATAGTTTTATTTTCAATTAACATATTTATATTTATATTTATATTAATGCGAATTTTACTGATTCCATAAAGTATTTCTAAATTTTCTCCTGAAATATTTTTGAAAATATTTCCGAATTGCTAGTTAATTTTAGTTTATTGATCGTTTGAAGAGCGATTTTAGCTGTAAGTGAGGGTGACGTTTAGACGGAATTAAATTATATTTCAATTATTCGAGAGGAGGATAAGATTTTAAATTATATTTTAATTATTCGCGGGGATAAAATTTTCATTATCCACTATGAGATAATCTAAGTTATTGAAATGAATTGTTGAGTAATTTCATGCAATAAATCTTTAAAATTTACAAATCTACTTTGAAAAATGAAAATTTTCGGATTTTCACATAAAATTTATATTTCTTAAAGTAGACGTAATTAGTGAATACTGCGAGAAATAAAATCAGATGTAATTTGCGAAATTTTTCTAGCAATTTAATAGAATAAAATTAGCCTATTAATGAATATTTCTCCAAACTAATAAGTCTTCTTATAATGGTCACTCGTAGTAGCGGGAAGCGATCTAATTAACTTTAATAGATTTTATGGTCAATCATTTACACTACGTACGATGTACGATGTTGCTGCACACACATCCAATTAGTTTCTTCTTGTTTATTCAATGGCACATTTTATTCCTTTGATGGATATTCCATTCAATTCATTCATTCATTAAAGCATCAGCAAATGATGAAATCACACGATTTCCGAATTAATTCATCAAATAAGTTTTAATTCAACAAATTGTGACTAAATGAATAAGTGAATCGAATATCCAATAAATGAACCACTATGCATCCTGGATTCACAAATGCGTAATCTATGGAATTTAAGTGGAAATCCACGTATCCTTGGGAAATCCTCATTGAGCATTTCACTGAATCAATCATTCGCATCTGAACTGAAGAAGAATTTGATTTGCACATTGTAAGCCAATGCTTTAGACGAATCTTTACGCCATCTCACCACTCGAACCCATTCGAACAAATCGATTTATAAAAAAGCTTAATAATATTGCTTATCGAATTTTCAACAATTTTTTTGTTTTCCTGAAATAGTTAAACTGATTCATTTAATCCGAAAATCTTCCAAAAATCTGAAAAATTTTTAATCAGCCAAAGTTACTACAAAATTTTGCATCATCCGAGATCTGTTGAGTCATTGTACCTCACTGGAATAGAGAAAAGTCATAAAGTTTCAAAAGTTATTTTGGTGAGTTTTTTTCTTTTGGCTTTATCTTTTATCTTTAACTTTTATCTAAAATTTTTAAATATATCCTTGTTCTTTTAGAACTAAATAATTCCTATAGAATAAAAATAATTCCTTGAATTTTCTTTGAATTATTCACTCGATCAACATTATTTTTATAAATGATAACATACACCCACCTATGTTTATATTTTCATCGGATTTGAAAGTTTAAGGGAAAATCTGAAATTGCTATTCATACAAGTAAAATCTGTCTTGACTAGCTTTTTTTCCTGTGTTTTAAAGCATATCTGTCTATATAATAAATATAAAAATTCATAATTTGTTTTTTAATTTACTGGGAATAAAATCGTCTCATCTAGGAGATCAAAAGATGTTAAAAATCTTTAAGATAAGATGAAGAAAAATCAGCAAATTTCCTAAACCTTCAAGAAATCAACAGAAATTTCCTCTGAAAGAACTAAACATTACAAATTCTACAATACAAATTATTTGAAAAATAAAAAATAATCTGAGTATGAATGCATTTTAATTAAAGCTTTTCCTAAATTTCTCAGCTTTCTAAAAACTAATTAATGCATTTTATGTCGAGAAAATTAAGAAAGCATGAGGGAAACCATTGGAAAAAATCATAAAAAAATTTCTAAATTGCATTCATGGACTGCTTTCGATTTAATTGTTTAACATCAAACGAAACATTATCAATAAAAGAATTCTTGGAAATTCCGCAGGAAATCGCTCGGAATTACGATGGGTTGATAGTTGATGAATTAAGAAGCATGACGAATTGTTTAAATGTTAAATGTTAAAAATCTAATGGATATTCATTATTTCCTAAAAAGATCTAAAATGATTGATTTATTTCAACATTTTCACCGAAATAGTTTATAATATATTTATTTATAATAATTTTATAATAAAATAATAGTTAAGTTTTAATTCACCGTATTACGCCACTCTCCTGCTAGAAGGTTCACACAGCGCACTGCCTTTTCTTAGACCTTCCCAGGAGTTCTCGAATTTAAGCGACATGCGCTTGCTGGTATTTTTTTTTATCATTTCTAATTTGAACACATTCCTATTCGTTTTACTTCAAAATTCTACAGTTTCTTTATTCGCACTATCAGTGTTGGAATAAATTCGATTTTCGTTCTACCTGTATATTTAACTTCAACAGTAAATTATGCAGAATAATCAGTCATCAGAGTATTTTTATTCCATTCATTTATTTATTTCCTTTCACATTTACTAATCCTCTGCTGTTGTAATTTTCATTACATCGTTGTTTTGACTGCAACGCTCTATTTGTCATATCTCTGAAAAAATTAATGAATAGACGTGTGAATCATATTTTTATAATCGTGATCGTACATTATTAAAGGAGCAATTAATTCGGCTGGTAAGACTGAAAGGCCTTACTTAATAAACCTAAATTTTTGAAAAAATATAAGTTTTTTTTGATTTCTTAAAAGATATTCAAATTTATTCTAAACCGATCAGCTGTCGGGAAAATATTGCAAATGTATATTTCTATTAATGATTGACATAATAATAATTTAATTAACATATTCTTTTGTTTAACTTAATTTTATTCTCATTTATTACCATCGTTTTTGCATTTCAAATGAGAGAGAAAGCATTTGCAACGTTTTTATTCCAAAAATAATCGTCTTTTCCTTAAAATCTTTAATTTCATTTATCATTTAAACTAATATTTTTTAATTATTTTAGATCTATAAAGATTGGGTTAACCGTTATTTGTTAAAATCATCATTTGAGCCGATTGATGATCTAATTCAAGATTTATCGAAACCATTGACTATTATCAAGATTATACAAGCTGTTAGTAAGTATTTGCTTCTTTTGTCCAGTTTGCACCTAACTGTGCTTCATCCACCTGATTTACGGTTTTTCTAGTATTTTATATATATATATATGATTTTTTTATATGTATTATGTATTATATATATATATATATATATATGAAAGCAAAAGGTGATCTAGTAAATTTTTATCCGTATATTCATATTGTATATTCATTTAATTTTATTAAAATATTTTCAAAAATTGAAAAAAAATATGAATAGTTTCAGAAATATAAACAAATTGTTTTAGAAATATGATTTGTTTATATGAATTCGTTAATAATGCTATATTTTGTTGTAAAAAATTGATATTGGGAAAGTATTAAATGGTTAAAATAAAAAGAACTTTTAAAAATATAGAACTTATATATAAAATATAGAACATTTAAAAAATTGCAGAAAGTTCTGAAAATATTTAATTTTTAAGCCATAAGATTAGATCCTTTTATCTCATTTTCTCCTCTTTCTTATTTTTTCAAATTTATAAAAAAATATTTGAAGAACCAGTAAGCTAACCATTTCTTCAATCTTCTTACACTGCAGATTTTCAGCATAAAACTTTATAAAGTAAGGACCATAGAACCATTCATGCAAATATTTATGGATTGGTGACTTATAGAGGTTCACGAGTTGTTTTTTGACGATTTTTCATGAATTCTAGACTTTTTTTCTCGAACTGAGAAATTATCAGTTCTTTTTTAGGTGAAATTAATATAATAAATTAATATAGTAATAATAAGAAAATAAATTTTCAGCATTTAATTGTATACCGAAAGCAAAAGAACGATTCGAAGGTGCAATAGATGGAAAATCCGATGAAGTATCGCTTTTTCCTTTCTATTAATTAGCATAAAAAATAGAATTTGTTCATTTTTATTAAACAAATGACAGAATTTCTTTATTACGAAAGCATATACTTTTTACTCTTCAAATGTTATTTTAATGATATTTTAGCAGCAATCGCCATTTCTGATTTGACTTTTCCGATTGACACTCCAAAGAGTCAATGATAGATTTAGATGATTGCGGGCTCTACTTGGATTTCTCGTTTAATGACTGATTTATTCTCGTAAAGATACATGAATGAATCGAACCCTTTAATTGAAGCAATTCCACTGCCCTCTCATGGAATTTAGAATTTAAATTAATTGTGAATTAATTCTTTCTTCATCTCTGTTCTAATAAAACAAAGAATTTTTTTTACTAGTAATTTAAAACTTTTTATGAATAATTTATAATTAATCAACATTTGCATTTATAACTGCGATCTACAATGGCAAAAAATCAAACTTCTATTTATAAATATCGCATAAATATTTTATGTTTTTATTTTGGGATAAATTTAGTTTTAGTTTTACTGTTTGCCATTCACCATTTGTGGTTAAACTCTTTTCATAGGCTATTTATACGATAATATTTTCGTCAGGGAGGTCACTTGGGGATAGGAGTATTGGTGGATCTGCAGCATCATTTAATTTTGAATGACTTGCTTTTTATCTCGTCAAGTAACAGAGGATGAACCATGAAATGACAATCTAAGCAATACACCACTCGGTCATGTCGTTATGAGTATTCGCGTTTAAGAGATATTTTTATGAAAGTGGAACACAAATTTTCTTTTTTTTGTTTAACTAAGGTGTCAGTTGGTGGTTATTATAAGAATAAATGAAATGAAGAAAGAATATTTAAGATTTTTTAAAGATTTTCGTTTCCTCTTTATCTTTCCTCGTTTTATTCTTTTGTGGTATTTTTCTTTTTAACTTTTACTTTTATTGTTATATTCATAGCTTTTCTTCGCGTATTTTATCTTCGTTGTTTCCTAAATTTCCCCTTTTATTGTCCTTATTTCATGCTTTCTTCTCTGTCTTTTCGCAACAAATATCCGATTTTGCCGAGAGTTCAACGTTCTGCTTTTTTCATTTGGCATCGTATATATTATCCTAGAAAAAAAATCGCTGCATGAAGACTGGTGAATATTTTAAGAAGACTGATTATTTGATTATTTTATTGGTTTTTCAGAAATTCTAGTTATTTTTTTCGAAACATCCATATTGCAATATTTCATTTCTCAATGTAAAAAAATAAGTGGTTATCGCCCGAAATTTTTGGTTAAACTCGCTGTTAATAAGGCGAGACAATTTTGCAAGGAGTCACAGGGATCATCTTAGGGCAGAAGTAAATAAGTAAGTTCCACAGGACAGAGATCTTTTAAAGTTTAGTTGTGTGAAGGGTAAGGTCACTACGATGTTCGAAATAATTTAAGTAATTCGGCGATAATTAATTATAATTATATTTTCCTTTCCAAATTTTTTATTTAAAAATATTTTAAAAAATTTTAAAACCCAATTTATTATTGTGTAAGAAAAGCTATTAATCAAATGATGCGGTGTTTTATTTTATTTGAGCTTTAGCAAAATTAAATTTCAAATGATTTTCTTTTTTCATTTCGAAAATTTACGAAAATTATGAAAATTTTAAAAAATATTTAAAATTGAGCAATTTATTTTAGAAGAAAAATTTATATCAAAATTTGAACGAAATTTATGAATATACAAATAAATCAACTACGCCTAAAAACTCAACAAGTTTCAATATTTTAAAAATTTTCAAAAGTGGGAAAAGTTTTAAAAATCTAAAAGACATATTACATTCAGTGTTGCACAAGAATATTACATATATCGTTGATTATTATGTCTTTTATTACTATTATTATTATTCTAATTAAATAATTAAATATTTAATTAAATAAAAATTAAATAAAAATTCTTTGAAAACTCTCATGGTCTTGATCGATTTTTTTGGGAGTTTTTAAGAGAGAAAGTTGAAAATTGCTTCGATTTTTCAACTTAAAATTTTTTTACTGAAATCCAAATCCAAGTTCGAGATACTATCACGCTGAAATTATTATAAGCTGGTAGCATCATCTTCTTTGCATTATTATTATACAATTAACGTATCGGAATGTAAAAATTAAAATTAAAATTCTAACTGGCTGAAGATGAAATTTTGATTATTTTTCTATAAATTATCTTTCTGTGATAATATTATTTGTGCAAGTGGTATTTGAACGAAGGTGGATACAATCATATTCGATTTTATCGGCCCGACGGACTGAAATCAGTGGTCAAAGGCTGATAGTTTCTTAATATCTTCCACTCTCATTGGTCACAAGCATATAACAAAATCGAGGGATTTGCAACTATTTGGAGAGGGATTTTCGTTTTTATGGAAATTTCGTGATGGCTCCGTAAAGATTTCACCAACCGGAAAATACATTTCTAGCTGCTGGATTGTAATTTCATCTTTAGTTTGGCCATTTGGGATTAGAGTGGATCCAAGATACTTAAAATCAAGCACTTCCTTAATGAATTTATTGGATTTATAAAAATTTTAAATTTATAAAAATAGGCTTTTTATCAACTTATTATATATAAGACGAAAATGCTTTGGTTTTATTTACCCTGAGACCGATTCTCGTTGCATGTAGTAATTACTGGGTCACAGATCACAAATTAGATGTTATAGGCTCATGCAATTTTCAATACGCTTCTAACTATCCACGCTTAAGATTTTCGTGACTGATCGTTCTAAAAATCTAATTAAATTTCATTAAAACCTTTGATGAGTTTTTAATCAAAAATAATTCGAGAAGCAATTTAATTTAAGCCATTGTTACTGATAAAAATCGTAAAATCAAAAAAGTCATTTAGATCTTTTAGATAAATTCATTTTTTCGCAAAATATTTGTTCATGTATTCATACATATTTCCTATCACTGTGTTATTTATATTCTCCACGTTATATAGAAAAAAACCTGTTGTATTGCGAATACTTGTAATTTAATGAGTATTGAAGTATATTTTTAATGTATTTTTCATTCTTTTAGACATATATATATATATATATATATATATATATATATACATTATGATATTAATTATACTATATTATAATAATTTATAATATATATATTATAAATTTTTTGTATATTATAATATTATATATATATTATACATTTATTGTTTAAATTGAGGATGAGGAAAAGAATATGTATAAAACTTTTTCTCTCATCCTTCTATGAGTGATCATGATCATCCTCAACGTCAGGTCCTTTACCTCAAATATATATATGTAAACTAAAGAACTAGTAACCTGAAAGAGGAATTAGAGAAGATGTGAAATGTGAAAGCCAAACTGACCCCAGGAGCACTAAGGGCTGTGTCCCATAAATCAGAAACGAAAACGAACACACTCCTCCGAAATCTGTAGTAAATTGAAGATGAGGAAATGATTATTTTATTTTTTATCAATAATCATCATTATTATTATCACTATTATTATTAAAATAGTGTTAAAATGTTCATAAAATAAAATAAAATAAAATAAATAATTTCAATTTTTTAAATAAATTTAATTTTTTACGAAAATTCGATATCGAAATTTTTAAATATTAAATAAAAATTGCACGCAAAGCTAAAAGAATGGAAAAATATTCCCTTTTGGGACTGATAATATTTGATTTCAATGTAAATATATATTTATAAATATCGGTTTAGCACCAAACAGTTGCGTCAAATCTTTTTTGGATTTGATCTTATATCGGATGACCATTAAAGTGATAAATACCAAGGAAAAATGCTTTTTGAAAGATTTTTCAAGAAAGAATGATTAACTTAATAATTAACTTAATAATGATCAGAATTCGATGAATATTTTCGAATATGTTTAACAACCGGTTAGCCAATTCTAGTTGATCGTTCGAGTAGAGTCGGGTCGGTTCGGGTCGGTCAGTGGCCATTTTCTTTGTTTAATAGCGAGCAACCGTTTTAATTTAAGATTATTTAAAAGCGTTAGCATTTTGTCTTAATAATCTATCTCTTTAATTACCCGTTAAGCTGACTTCTGGTCAGTCATTCACTCGGTGAACAATTTATAATTATTTTTCTCATTTCTGGTTTATACAAATTTTACTCTTACCTATTAATTTTTTCAGAAATCAAGCCGTAATATAGTAATTTATTAAATTATTTTTTTAGAAAGAAATCTTAACTGGTTGTTTTGATTATTTAACATCAATTGGTGTTGTTATAACAGCAAAAATTACATCAAATGGTTCGTTTTTTCTTTTTAAGTTTTTTTTTCCAAATGTCTTTTATTATTGAAAATAATTTTAAAACCAATTTTCCTATTACTTATTGCCTTTTTATAAGAAATTTATGTTTTTTAAGAAGAATTCAATAATTTATATTATTTCGAAGAAATCATTATTTGTTATAGGCTGAAACTAAATTTCTAAATTTTTTGAGGAAAATAACTTATTAACGAGCTAATAATAAAATTATTAATTATCGAGAATGGCTATTTGTGGAATGAATGACTTTTAATGGCTTTTTTAAGCATTTCATTTTTCATGAATGGCAAATTAATATTGGGTAAAGCATGGTTTACCTGTTAAGCTGACTTCCGGTCATTCATTCACGAAACGGCCTTAGTGTCAATCTTTGGCTATATTATAATTATAATCGTAACAGCTTACTTTTGTCACAGCCTCTAATTGCCAGTCTTCAAAATTCTTACTACAGCTCGCATTAATTTCTGGTTTGGCTGACTTTAGGCTAGGTTAAAATCATCAGTTTTGCGAAAATCAGTTATAGAATATATAGAAGCATACATAAATACCACTTGGATAACATTTTTATAAACTGGTTTTCACCAAAAAAGGAACAGGAACGAATCGATTGAACATGATTTTGAATATTAAGCATATATAGTAGGTGAATCTGTGGTACTGCTGTGAAACAAATGAGTGATCTGTGAAACAATTATTTTTTTTATAACTTACAAAATTCTTTACCTCATTAAATAAATAATAAATTAAATAAATTAGTTGTTTTATCTCAAACAAAAATCATAACGATAGGTTTGATTAACCTTTATGATAACTTATCGACATCATCAGCATTTCTCTCTAAATTGCCAAACATTCACTTTCATTCCATTTTTATTATTTAATTAGTAATATTTATTTAGTTGTAATATATTTATATGGTTTTAGCCAAATTTATTATCAAAAAATACAAGTAAATAATTTAAAATGATTATTGAACAAGTAAAGTGGTTAGCACTCACAATTTCTTATTAGATCCGACAACTATTTAGAACGATAAGAAATGGCGTTGGTCACATGGGGATAGAAACAATTGAGTCCTAAACATCACTCGAATTTTTAATAAACTTAGTTTTTTCGGGAACAGGGTCGAATTTTGATTGAGACGAGTATGAAGTAATTATAAAAACGACACAAACAATTTTCTTCAAAGAATGATTGCAGTACAACTATGGACTATATCATTGAAAAATGATTTAAGGGTAATAAATAAGGCGAATCCGTAAGTATCTTTTAGTATCAATATATATTCGCCGAAAAAACTTCCGAATCGCATTAGCCCAAATCACTTTTAAAATCGCATTTAAACAATATGCAATATGGTCAATTGCTTTTCATCATCTCTTAATCGTCTCGACGATTTTTAATGTTATTGCCAGTGATAATGAACGATTTTCGTTCGTTATTTCCATCAAAATAGCTTGCATGCATGATTATGCATAAGGAGCGTAAGTAATGAATTTCATTTTTATAGATTCTTTAAATGAGAGCTATTAAAATAAAACATTTAGTACTGAAAAAAGATTTCACCACTAAAAAGATGAAAAAATTGATATGTTCTTGCAAAAGAGATAAGGTTCTAACTCATCATAGTCAGTCAATTAGCGATAAATCTTCAATTTTTCAAACTTTGAAAGTTTGAGGACGAATTTAGTCGATTTTTTGGCATTTTGTTAAAGGAAAGGCCATTTCACTTCCTTTACGCTATTCGTTTTAGTATTATTTCTTAAGGTGATAATTTCATTTACCTAATTTTCCCATATAAAAATATTGTACAGTTTTATGAAATTCTGTGAACATAAATCTTATTCATTCTAGAATTTTATAAGAAGGACTGCATATAGCATTCGCCTACTGTGAAAAGTTTATTTAAAATACATATCCTTTATTTTAAAAATAAGTAAGTTCAGAACAACTGCCAATCATTTCGTTGACTTAGTAATGCGAAAGAGATTTTACTAAACGAAAGGAAAAATTTATTGTCTTTTTTTATTTATTTCGACGAATATAAAAAAAGATTATACGATTGAATGGGAGCTGTCGAGAAAAAATTGACGAATGGCAATAGTGATTTATAATTTTAATAATTTTTAAAGAATTTTTGGTTTTCTCCTAAAAGTAAAATGGAGTATTATTATGATTGCATTATTCATAGTAAATGGTTGGTAGTTACCATTTCTGGTTAGTCTCACACCATTTGTTGTTAGTGCGATGAGTAATTCTTGCCAGTGTTTCATATAATAGTAAATGTAATAGATAAAAGGGCTATGAGTAAGCCAGCACCACATCGAATTTTATAGGTTTATCACTGTCGCAGACGTTACTCTTGACTCTCATGCATAAACAAAACACTCGGCTATCCTGCTTAGATTCAATAGAATGCTTTGATGGATCTCTTTTATTAGGATTTGTTTAAGACCCTAATAAAAAAATTGTTTTGGAACAACTTATTTTAATTAATTCCAAAGGTAAAATTAATCGAAGATATAGAAACCTATTAAAATGATTTTGAAAAGTAAGATTAAAGTAACGTTTTAAAATTTTTTCATTCGTTAACATCGTCAGCTATTGGAATAAATTGCCCAAAGCTGAAGTAGTTTGCACCATCAATTTTCAAAAATAAATATCCATGATCTTATTTAAACAACAGCCGACTTATCACGGTAAGCAGAGGATGCGCTGCATTATGAGACCGCCCGCTTCGAAATTTTATTATAATTTTCAATTTTATGTAGGTAATAGCGCTCCGTATGACACAAAAGGCTCTAAACAGAGTGCATCAGGCATCAGATCTCCCGTCATTTATCCTCATATCCTCAACCTATTTTGACCTTTTTTTAAATTTTTATTGTGTTGGTATCAGCATAAGCCGAGTGGCACTAACAGCCCACTTGTATTTCTATTGTCAAGTGCTTCTACAGCGAAATTTTTTAAACGTATTAACAGGAGAAAGAATAGCTTAAATGGAAATGGTGAGGACCAACCATTTAAGAAACCAACCACAATGCTTTGCTTAATTTTTTTTTTTTTTTAAATAAGAATATCTGACTCAAGAATATTTTGAAAAAATAGGATATTATTTTTTATTATTATTATAAAATATTATTTTTTATTTTTTAATATTCAATTATAATCGAATTCAATTTATAAAAATAGTATTTTTTAAAAAAATTAACAATTAAAAGGTGAATTTTTTCATATAAACTAATTCAATATTAATTAATAGTGAATTAGAAATAAAATCATTAGTTTTTTTTCGTTAATTTTAATTTTCCGGAAAATTTTTAAAAACCAAAAATTTCGTTTTTTAAACAATATTATTAAATGATTTTTAATAAATATATTTAATAAATTTTATCTTCAATAAGTTTAATAAGGATTCTTAATAAAATCTAAAAAATATATATTCAATAAAAATTAATTCCTTTTTCAAAGAATATTTCTTGTCGTTAACGCCAATAAGCGGATTAACGGTCTCTGGCATCCTTAAGGTTTTTGATTTCCTATTTATTATTTGATTTATTCACTTATTTTACATACTTTTTTATTTGTTTATTTTTAAATTTTTTTATTGCAAACTTGTGATAAATTTTCATCGCTTGGTTTTTTTCTTGAATAAATATATTTATTTATATAAATAAATATAATCTAATGAATATATTTTTTACCGAAATTGCAAAATACAAAAATTGTGCGTTTCGCAGTTTTACGAATTCATTTGAAATAATATTTCCGTACTTTTTTTTTCTGCACAAATAGAATGAATATTTTATGATTGTTAATATTGATAATAGCTTATTTAATGCCAATTTAACATCGCAGTCTTATGATTCATATAAATTTCATTAAAGCATTTTATTTTCCAAACTTATACATTCATGCATACATACATACATATAAGAAAGCATGAAATCGAGTAAATGTGCTTGCAGCTAGCGTAGTTTGAGAAAAAATTCCATTAATTCCATTTTTGTAGATACCGTTTTTCCCGAAAATTTTCCATTTTTCTGCATAAAAAATTTTAATTTTTCTTAAAAATAAAACGATATTTTTTATTTCTTATTTTTATTTTTAAAAATTTTTCAAAATAATTGTCATTTTTCTGTTATTATTTTCGCTGAACTGAAAACAGTTTATTTATTAATGTTTAATGAGCAAAATGACTCTGAATTTTACGAGTTTTTAAACGCCGTTATAATGTTAAGGTTGTAAGTTCGTTAATTTTATGTAAATCGGTCATAAATAATGAATGAATTTATTAAAGGCCACTTTTGCAGTTTTTTCTTATCGATTTTATCAAGTTTATCATTTTTAGGACAAAAAATCTTACATTTTTTACTTTAAAATCTTTTTTTCTCATCGGAAATTTTTATAATTTTATTTTTTTGTAAAATTATTCCTTTCAATGACCTTTTTTGTTTGCAAAATTTGTAAATTTTTCATTGCGTAAGATAAAAAATCCTTTTGATTTTTTTGTTTGAAAGCTCTTTTTTTTAATTTGCCCGAATAATTTTGAATTTTGAATAATTCATTTTAAATTTTACAAAAAAAAATTTTAGTTTCTCCTGTTTTTCAAAGCATATAACTGATAAATAGAACTTTAATAACTCGAAAATTCGAACTTAAGAACTGATAAAACAATTCATCTTATCATTCATTCAAATCCTTATCAGTCAGTTTTTTATAAAATCTAAATTTTAATTCTAATGATTTTTCACTTATTTATTTCGAGCAATACTGTTTTACTGGTCATAGCCATTAAATAGTGAAGTTTCTTAATGCCACCTCTGTATTTTTCGTTAATTTCCATTTCAGTTGTATTTCAAAAGTTTAATTATTCATACTTCATCTGTTTTTTTTCTGTTCTACCTTAATTTTTTCCCATAATTATTTTCATATTATCTATAATTATTTTAATAGTCTTTTGAATCAATGTTTTAAATATGTTTCATATAAATTTCTTGAACAAATTTTGTATTTAAATTTTTAATTTTTGTTATATTTAAATTTCCTCATTTCTTTTTCATTTTATAATTAATTTTAAATAATTTAGAAATATTAAGTGGTCATCTTAGCGCGATTTTGTCGTTATTATATGCATTATCAAATTTTAGACAACAATTTAAGCAGAGTAATAAAGCCGCTAAAGGTTATTTATTACATATTTTATAATGTTCTTCTTCGTCTAGCAGCATATAATAATTTCTGGTTTGGCTTGCTTCACTGGTTATTTAGGGTGGGGTCCGTTTTTCAGACTCCTCCGCGGGTACAAACATTGCTGGGTTGAATTATAATTATAAAGATTATGAGCAATTTTTGTAATAGTGGCAATAGTAATTTTGCAGTTTTTTTGAAAACGGGCAGAGGAATCGATTTCATTCATTCATTAGAAGTAAGTAAATGCGAATCGAAATTTAGGTATTTCATCGAATTTAATATCGTTGCCATCATTAGCAACAACAACGACAACCAATGCAGAAAATTTGAAAACGAATAATCCATCGTCTCTCGGCGAAATGTCATTCAAAAACAGGTTTCTTGAGTAATACCACCGTTTAAAATTTAATATTTTTTAGAGGTGTTACGCTTCGAAATAGGATGCGTTGATGTATTAATAGTCATACAATTTATGAAGGTAGTGGTGAATGGTTGGTGTAAAGGATTTGCCAGAATTCTTGGCTAGAATAGTGTCGTGTTCGTAACGGAGTGAGTGCGGGTTGTTTGTGATCTTTGAAGTGGCATAATGAGAACAGAGTCGCACCATAATGAAATCTATTTATGCGTGTGCTAATGGTTCTCAAATATCATTGCGAAAATGTATGCGGGTCGTTGTCTGGTACTTTGACCTTACCAATGTTCTCGACAACCACTATTTATGAGAATAGCTGTCATCTTTATACATGAACGAATCTTCGTGCTATGAAAATAATTAATGGTTGTGGTTAACCACCTTTGTTTTGGGTGAATGCGCTGATTATTGACTCTTTCGAAAAATATTCGTTAATAGACTTATAGGGGTGGGGGTTCCTAAGAGCCACTCGATGAAAGATTTAGAGACAAGACATTAGAAATGGATAATTGCTAACCACTCTCAGTCAAAACATCTTTCTACCATTACTATCACATACGATAAATCACAAAAGAAACGATTTTTTAAAGAATATCGCTATGTTCTGAAACAGTGCCACCACCGCCATCACCTTCGTCCGTTTCGTTGATGAAGCCGATCAACAATTCACATAAAAGTGCAATTAATCGTGTTGCAGCTCCATCAAAAATTCATTTAAATCAAGGTCTCAGCTATTTTTGAAATAAATAAAATGAATTTTCTTACTAAAATTTCTTACTAAAATTTTAAAAAAAGCCGAAAAATCTGATTAAAAAGCATTTCATTCTTATAATTTTTTAGTTTTGTTTAATGATAATTTTTTATTTATTTTTTTAAAAATTGAAAATTATTAAAACTGCTAAAAGTAAAAAGAAACTTTCATAGAAATTTTTTTTTGTATTTTAATTTTCTTGCGAAAATTTTAAAATCATTTTCCATAAAAATTTTTTAAAAAATTTTAAATTTTAGCCTTTTTTTTCTTCCCATCTGAAACGCCGAAAAATGATATAGCCAATAACTTCTTTTTTCAATTGTTTTGCAAACAAAGCATCTTATAGCAAAAGTTGCTTTACAACAACCATCAATAACAAATATAGCAACGATACCATCACCGGCACCTCAGTCTAAACTTGTTAAACCTGGTGACAAGTTATCACCAAAAACTAAAATTCAGTCGATTCATTCAAATAAACAATCACTGTTAGTAATTTTTCTACAAAGCCTTCCATATTTTTTGTGGATCTTAGGATTAAAAATTTTTATTTAACGGAATTCGCTGAATTAGAATATAAGGATATTTATATTCATGAAAAGTTCTAAAGGATGGCATTAAATTTTTGCAAGTTTAAAATTTTGGGTAAAACAGTGGAAGCCTTAATTAGATGAATATCTTTGTTTTTATTTTATGACAAATATAATTGAAGAATAAATAATAATGAGATCGCATCACGATCATCATCTCGAAGCAGTTCGATAACTAGTTCGGGAACTTATACATCAATACCATCGATTTCATCAAAATCTAATAATGTATCAAATACGGCGAAGTTCTTCCCAACTAATAAAGTTTTCTTTCAAACTTATATATTTTCTTTCTTATACGTTTCATAATCGTTTTTTGATCAAATAGTTCGCTAAAAATATATTTATTTCCATTCCAGAAATGTTTCATAGAAAAATATCGCTGCTAAATGGCGATTTTATAAAAAAAAGTTAACAATGGTTGTAGTTCGAATAAATCTAGGGAAAGTCAGCAGGAAATGCATCGTCAGCGAATAATGCGAAATCAAATAACAATAACAACAATTACAATAGTAACAGTAATTTAAGAAAAGATAATAAGAATAAAACTTCGCTCAAAATACCGATAAGAATATCGACAGTTCTGAATGATCAGAAAAAGGTTCAATTTGAATAGTTTCATCGAGTTGGTCATTTACATTTTTTATATTTTTGAAATTTTCCAATATGTTTCTATAAATCTTTTTTAGTCTACAAAATCGCAAGAAACAAATAAATCAAATGTTTTACCGACGGATTCAATGCAAACGCAAAATAAAAGGTATTTTTATATTTATTTAATATATTTATCTTTAATTTATCTGAAAGAAGGTAACTGTAAAATTGGTGGAAATAATTGCTTAAAACTATGCAGCACTTTAAAGAATTTATTTTGGGTAATATTCAGTAAAACGTTAAATCAATTTTTAATAATAATTTTGGTTTAATTTTGCAGAAAATTAAACCAAAATTTCCCGGTTTTATTTTTATTAAATTTATATTTGAATTTAAACATGAAATTTCTCGTCTTTTCATAATTTGGATCGTTTTGAAAGATAAAAAAATCTATCGTAAATTCGTAAATTCCACTTTTATAATTGATTATAGGTTCTAAAATTTTGGTTGAGTTAAGCCAAAATCAGGCCAAAATTTAATCAGCCAATTTTACTAACTTTTTTGTAGCTGCGAAAAAATTTTTTTTTGCACATCAGGAATTTTTTACAATATATCATCTTTAAATAATATAAAATTATTTACATGGAATGGATCCTCATTAATTAAATCGTAATCCTGCAAAGGACCGGTTTTATTTTTAATGTTTTTTTTTTTAAAATCATTTTAATCATCTTAAATATTAATCTAGTTCTTTAAAAAATGCCGAAGAAGATGGTTCATCATCATCCAATGTCAGTAGTTTATCGTCACCACATTCATCGTACTTATCACCGTCCTCATTATCGCCATCATCGAAAAATTTATCCTCAAACAGTGGAAATCAATTTAATAGAAATATTTCGAATAATTTAAACCTATCAACGAATAAAGCTCCGTTATCACAAAAGCAACAGCTAAGTCCACAGGTTAGTATCTTTATATTTTGACTTAATCTTATTTTTTTGGAAAAAAAGAAATAAGCTGTCAGATTGTAGCTTCGGTTATCCGCTTTACTCCTTGAAGAAAAGAACATTGCTTTTTAATTTGATCGGAATGTTTAAACAATATCCACTGAAAGCGTTAATAGTGGGCAAGAAATCGACCGATCGACCATCTGTAAAATTCTTAGCATATTTTAAAATTGATTTGCCTTAAAGGACCATAAATTTTAATGGTTTAATCCACCGATTGCTGAGAAAAGAAGCCTATATGATTAAATATATTCCACATTATTTCTTCGTGATGATATACGAAATAAAATTTAGAATCGAAAAATTCGATTTAAGATGATTTCGTGAGGTCCATTTAAAACGATTTACTTATGACATTTTGGCATATTTATTACTTATTTCTCTGTTTTTATTTTATTTTTATTTTATTTATGATCTCTTCATTTCCATTTTGATAGTCGTTTGCATCTCTGTTTCAACGTCTTTTAGCGTGAGAGATTTCCTTTGGAATTCTAAAAATCCAAGAAATTGAAAGAAATAAAAGTTGGCTATTTTAAATTTCTTAGATATATTAATTTAGTTCTCGAAAAAAATGGTCACATTGTATCATATTACTGCTGAAGTTTTTTATAATTTTCAGGAATCGAAGCCCACATTAGCAGTAAAAGGTATAACGTCAGCTACTTCGAAGATATCTCGTCTTACTCAACCAAGAACGACAAAAATTATTAAATCACCATCTGCTTGTAAGGATTCATCAATCAACAGTTCTTCATTCTTGGCATGTAAACAATCCAATCAACCAAATCAATTATTAACTCAAGCATTTGAAATGAAGACTGAATTATCATTGAAAGAAACGCAACCACCAGCGAAACTTTCATCACCAGCTCAGTTAAATCCATCGAATGTATCGAGCGATAATTCTCAAAATAAATCAGCAAAATTGGTCTCTTCAACACCAATCATATATTCAAATAATAAAATTAACAGTTCTAATCAAAATCCAACGGTTGTTGGCATTGTTAGTCCGATGATGAACCACAAATCTATGAAATCACAACCAGGGATTTGCAATGGTTTTTTTCTTGTTTTTTGCCCATCCCTTATCTACATTTTCCCAATTTTATCAAATTTCAGCAAGTAAGTAGTTAGTTACCACCATTCCTTGTTAGACTCCTTTTTGGATGTTACGGTAATGAAAAATTTTTGCCAGAGAGACACAGGGAATTGAAGTGTAGGTGAATTGCCAGCACCATCACTCAAATCCACCCTGGAAAGTTCGTTTCTACCAGAGACAAAGCAACCTTGAAGATAGTAATCTGAGCAAAAACAAATCATTTTGAAAATCTTCAGCTGATTAAGTTTTCTGTTTTTTTTAAAAAGAAATGAGAATCATTTGGTATTAGTACAAGATTTGACGCAAGATAAAATTTTCTTCATTGCTTTTTTCCCCTAGAATATAACGATGATTTATAGATACAGGAAACCAAAGTGATGATGCATCAACGACATCAGAAAGTCGTGATTCTGATAATAGCATTATTTATAAACCTATTGACAAGAGACAAACCAACGATGCTAATCTTATCTCAGGAAGTGAAAAAAGAGCTCCGTATGTTTTTTATTGTTTCTCTTTTATTCTTAATTTTTTAAACCACAATGTTATTTTGGTACTGTATAAGCAATATGTATTTCTTATTAACCTTGTTTACTCTTATTTTTTATCACTTGCTTGCCTTTTAAAAACATGGTAAATTGTTTTGTAGACCAGTACCAATACGTCGAAATAGTCGCATAGAGACAACATTCGACTCGAATTGCTCAATAACAACGAAGAAAAATATAGCATTGGATGATATTCTTCCGATGGATCCAATCGTACCTCGTTTATCTCCACCTTCTTATTCTTCCCTCATACGTCGTAGAAAATTCGCTCAAATAGGTAAGTGTAATTTGTGTTTTGAAAATTTATTATTGTTATTGTTTTTTAAAAAATTCCAAAAGTGGCAATTAAATGTAAATACAAGCAAAAATCGCGAGAAAGAGCGAGTAATATTTAAAAAAGACCTCCAAGGGTTTATAAAATTATTTGTTTTTTAAATATTTTTCGATAAAAGGATTATCAAAAACAGGCAGATTTGATGTGAAACATTCATTAAATTTAGTTGTTTACCAAGAAGGTATTATTATTATTTACAATCAAAACAGGTGTTCTATAAGATATCTCCACTATTGCTTATTTTAAATTATTTACTTATTCAGATGTTATTAAGAAATATCCCATTTTAAATACTACTTTTTAATTTTCCTCTTTAATTTTTATTTCTTTTGTTATTCTTATTCTTTTTGTTTTTCAACAGCATCCACCATTTTTAATTAAGCTCGCTGCAGTGGCATTTATGAAGAGACCATTTCTGCAGTGAGTCATTCAGGACAAAAATATAACTGATTTTGCGAGCACCATATTTTAATTTTTAATGGCAAGCCTAGTTGCATCAAAGGACCATCAGTTGGTCACACCACTACATGGCACTGTCATTATTTCTAAATAAGAATTTTTTGGAATTTAGAGAAGCTGATATATTTCCAATTATTTAATAAATGTTATGGAAAAGAATAATTTAACAAGAAAATGTGTTATAAATGTGTAATAAAAATGTGTAAAGATTTTTTTTAACTCGTTTCATTTTATGCCTTTCTCTATCTGTTTTTATGAGTTGAAAAAAGTGCTTTGATATATATGCATATATCTTTTCATAGAATTGATCGCGAAAAAAGCGATACTATTAGAAAATAAGTAGTTAATAAGATGAGAACCCTTGTGAAAACGCTTCGCCCGGATGATATTTTGGGATGAAGGTTGGCCCTTAATATCACCTTGGATTCCATTTTTGTTGCGATTGTTGAATACACCATCCCATCTGTATTACTTCATAAATAATTCCTTTCTCTTTTTGTTTTCTTTCGCGAAAAAAAAACATTTTAATCGAAAACATTAAATTTGTTCTATTATGTAAATCGCTATTTCTGTTTTTCTCGGGATCCAACTCTGTTTCTATCCACAAAGTGTCAACTTAGGATGAGAATAAGAAAAAGTAGTGAATGGGTCCAACCAAAATAGAAATAATGAATGCTATCAGGAGAATGAAGTTCTATGATTAGGAAAACACATATGGGATGGTTGATGATTATATATATTTAAAAATTCATTGCCTAAAAATAGTTCACATAAATAATCCTTGATTTTTATACTTGATTTTGTACTGAAAGGGAGACTGTGTTCTCGTGCCTTACATACAAGAAAATTATTTGCATTCCCAGTTATTTCACGTTCCTCCAAACGATATTCGGCCGTATCAACTGACAAAATATTTAGTTTTCATAAATAATTAAATAATTCACACTAAAAGCGATTTATTATTAATAAGTTGTAATGAATTTCTAAATATTATTTTGATAGTAATTGGTAACTTTTAAGGATAATTTTTTGTTTATGGATAATTATTTGTTGAAAATTCATTGATGTCTCATGGTGACTTGGCAATGTTTACCATTTGAGGTAGTTTCGTTAGCTGTTATTACGGCTAAGTATTTTCGCCAGAGATCCAGGGATTTAAAACATATAAATGGTCTGCCAGAACAATCCAGTTTTAATGGCAATTTCATTGCTGTCGTTAGCAGAGAAATCCTTTGAAAATACCAGATCCATGTCTTTCACTATGATAATCTAGACTACTATCTACTCACTTGTCCTATTCTTTATCTTATTATTTTATCAGATGCACTTTTACTGTTTTCCTTTTTTTACTTTTTATGAAGTGAAAAAGTAGAAAAAATTAGATAAAATAGAAAGTATCAACTTATCAAATTTTAATTTTTTAAATCGGCAATAAATTGTTGAAGAGAATCAATGTGCGAACGAAGATATTCCATCAGAAGGAATATGTACCAGGAAGAATGGTAAGGAGGATTTGGTAAATTCGGCTTCGACTATAACAAAAACCAACAAATGTTTATTACATAATCGACCGTCAGAATATTTATCTGAAGGAGAGACGCACTATTCTAGGCTGAAACCACAATTATCTATTACAGGTCTCAATTTTTTCAATAAAATTTCATTTTGACCTATATGATATCATGGAGCTAAGAGAACAACTGATACCATACCTTATAATGGAGTGAAATAAATTTTCTGCTCTCTTTTATATGCGGCTCATGGCAGAAATAAACCTGTCATTAAGAATCTAGGTAATTCTAGCCATCTATATTTTTACCGTCAAGTATAGGGCAAAAATTTCTAATCGTAATAATAATTAACAGAGCGAACCGAATCAGAGATGGTAAGCGCTAACCCATCATTTACTTTTTTATTCCTGTTGTATGTATTTTTGCTCGAAAGATAATTGCTGTGTGGATATTGAAGTTCAGACCTGGAAATTCTGATAAAATAACTCAAATAGTAATTACGCAAAAATGAAATCATTTAAAATCTTCTACAGTGTAAAAAAAAGCAAAAAAAGAAATGAGCAAAAAAAATTAATGAGTAAATTCTCACGTCGGCCTTTTATTATGCCAAATTGTTGTGTTGTTAAATATTTAGAACATTAAATTTCAAGAAAAAAATTGTTTTTTCAGATTACTCGAATGGTTATATGAGTGAAGGTGGCATAAGAATTTATGCTGAAAAGATGAAAGCCAGATTTCGTGAAGGGCTTGAAGCCGTACGAGATTGTATGATAAATAAATATAATGACAGGTTCACTTTATTGTTTTTATTTGTTATTTTTTAAATTTAAATGGAATTGAATGTCTTCGCTAAATTAAAATTAGAAGAATAAGGTGCAATTCTAGGAGTTTTCCACAATTATGATGTCTCTTCCTGCTTTTAAAATCGGCACTCTTAGGTGATTAAAATTGAAAAAATGGTGTTTACAAATAGAAGAGAAAAGCTGAGACGAATTTTTCGGCAAAGATTTTTGAACTAATCTTCCTCTAATTTTTAATATATAATTTGCAAGTGTTTTAATTTATTAATTAATTAATTTCAAACTTTTACAAAAATTTTATATTTTAATTTTCATTAACAGTTGATTTTGCTTTTTCGTTAAATTTCAGTTCATCTTATTGAGAATAAGATTTTTCTGAAAAAAAAAAGCTTTATTTTCCACTTTCTTAGTGGTACTGCGATATAAGCTTAATAAATATTTTTATAATATAAATGTGATATCTGAAAGCGCAGAATTGACTGAAAAGTTTGATTTTATGCAGAAATTGGGAAATTAAACTATAAAGTTGGTTGCAGCATATCTGACCAGGGAGAAAATGATTTTTTTCGAAATTAGACGCCGGAAAATTTTCGCGGAAATTTTAGAATAAGTTCATTTAGTTGGTTTAATTAACTTCTTATTCTATTCAGTTCTTATTCATTTAATAAAACCAACGCGAGTAGTAAAAATTCATTGATTTGCATATTTATTGGTTGGTCGGTCACACGCTTGGTGACCACTGGCGACTGTTTAACTCGTCTAACTGCGGTCGCTATACTATATTTAAAATTACTTTAACAAATCCACTCTTTTATTTTATCATTCTCATTGATCCATTTCTCAAGGGTATAACCAATATATTCGACTTTATCTTAATCTTTTGTCAAATTTCAATAAATTTAAGTATTGCCAATATCCATTTTGATTGAGCAGTATTAATGAGCAATAGCTAAAGGCTTGCTGATTCACTCATTCATTCCTATTGCTTTAGCAAAATTTATTCTGCATCTGATTTTTTCATTTGATAAGAAAGAGATATCTAGTGAATTCATTAGATTCTAAATTTTAAATTTTTTTATTCGGAAGATGTTTAGATCTCGGAAGTAATATTATAACTAGTGGCCTTAGAAAACTGGTAATTCGCTTATCATAAACCTTGAAATTCACTGAAAACAGAAACTCGAACCAGGCGCAATAATTCTGCAAAAACTAGAATAAGCGATCATTTTATTTTGTGCTCTTTTTAATAATTTTATCAAAAAATGTGTAAAATAAACAATATTTATTTTTTCATTTAACGATATTTTATGTATGGCCCAAATTAATTTATTTTTATTCATAAACGAAAAGGTTGGACATCTCTGGTTTAAAAATTTGATAATATAATAATTAATAACTGCCTTCAATTTAACTTTAGTTTTAAACTATACAAGCGTGAAATAAGCCACTAATGGAAGCAGTTTATACCGAAAACGTGTAGAAGTTTGGCTAAAAAATCTTTCCGGAAAAACAATCCAGAATTATTCCAGGGATTTTATTTTTTGTTTTTACTAATTTGTTGACGTTGAATGCATGATATATTATACATCATACGCAAAAAAATTATAGTTCCATTTTTCGAGAATTTTAGTTCTTTTAGGCAAAAAGTTTCCAGTGAAATTTTTTTTCTAGTTCCTCTTGTCTGATATCAAAATTTAAGGTTCTTTCTAGGATCTAGGATCTAGGATGGATTGAAATAAATAAATTTATTATTCTTTGATGGATAATCTATAAATTGATAGAAAAGAGGAGGGAAGTGGTTTTCTTTTTAAATATATCATGTAAATAATTATATGAACATCTGTTAACGGCCCAAATGTTTTAATGTTGTCCTTCTTCTGTCTGCCTTCTAAACTCAAACTGTTATGCAGCTCTATCCTTTAGTGTTCCATTGTTTTAAGCCTTTTCACCGTTCTATTATCTGTCTTTTATCATGTTTGATCCGAAAATATTTGTATAGGATGCAAGCTTTTTTTTCAAGATGAAGGCAATGAATAGTATTTCGTTCATTTTACTTTGTTGTAACCTAATCCTCCTCCCTTTCTTTTCTTAACAAAAGTCACCATTTTTAATTTGGGTTGTGCATTGCACTGCATTAGCGACTTGGAGATAGAATACAGATGGTTCTTCCAGCTGGTTCCTCAGTACTATCGGATGATTTAATCATCCTTTTTAGCCAAAAAATTTGGCGTTTTCAATCTTTTATTAAAAAAAAAGAAATTTATTTAATTCGATCACTATTTTACCAGAAAATTACCAGAAAATTAAAATTTTTGCATTGCAAATTCTTTATAAATTGTTTTTGGAAATGAATAATTATTAAAATAAATGAATAATTTTTATGAAAAAATTACTGCTTGAATTTTTGCATTAGAATAATTCAAATAAATTTCTTTAATTTACGAATAATTCAACCGGTGAATTATTTTTCGATGCATTTAATAAAAATATAGCCGATTTAAAAAAATTCTACAAAATTCGAATTTCAGTTTCGAGGACAGTTCCTCGATATCATCGGGAATATCTGAAAATTTGGACGATATATCGACCGACGATTTAACTGGGAGGTGATCTTTTTAATTTCGGTTTCACTCAGTTACGGTGGCAGTGATGAGATTAAGCCTATCGATGAGTATATAAAAGTTCTTTAATAATAATAGTTTACCATACCTTAAGATATAATAATTCCAAAATTTTCATTCTAAATACTACTGAAGTGGATTTTTTATTTTGTGGAACATTAATTGATATGATTGATTTAGTTCGTTATCGGATTATGCAATGACAGCAACTACAACGAAATTCAATGATTATCAACGGTATAATGTTAAAAATTTATCTCAAAAACGAAGTTTGAGTAGTTCAATCGAAGAGAATCATCGCCGATTTTACAATCAACAAAATATCGACGAATTATTACGAAAATGTCGAACAAGTCAGAGAGGAATTGCTTGTAATCCACAAGTTAGTAAAAAATGCCAAAAAATTTTAATATTTACTAATTTAAAGAATTTAATAAATTTTTTTGGCATTGATAAATAATAAAAAAAACATCAAAATTGCCACATTTTGGACAGGATGATCAAGTTATATATTGCTTCGACTATGGTTAAGCTATCAAAGATTCACATAGTTATTCCTTAGTGCGAATAGATCTTTTATTAGAAGTGAATTAGGTGTGTTACTACCACCTGTGTTTCCATAACTTAACGACTTTCTGGCTGTAAGATCTAATAGCCAAGTCCTAATAGCCAATGGAGTTAACCAAATCACAAATGGTAAGTGCTGTTTGAACAAAAAGAAGAATAGACTACATCAGCTGCAATTTTTTTAAAAAATCCGTTCTGTGAGATTTTTTTCATTTGGCTCATTTCTTTGAAATTCGCTTTCAAGACTGATGATTTTATGTCAAAATTTTTTCAAATTTCTATTTCTTTATATTTAAAAAAATATTTGAAATTGACTATTTTTTTATTCAACATTTTCTTTTAAAACGAATTTATTCACTAAAAAAAAATTAAAAAATCGTTTTGAGACTAAAAAAGAAGGAAATTGCTTCGCATTCACCCATAATTTAAAGAATTTGAAGAAAAATATTAAATTTTCACCGATTTCTTTATTATATTTATTTTATATGACCAAGCTTAATAGAAGAATATAACTATCCATAAAATTTCAAAAAATTTCTTTAAGATTTCCGCTAGATATAGTGACTGTGGCCAACGTGCGCTTTACCATACGATGGGCACCACTACTAATGGTGCAAATAATACACAGTTGTCATTAAGCGATGATGGTGATACATTATGTATACGTACTACATCAACAAAACGGGATCATCAAGTGCAAGCAGGACCTGGTAAGTTCATTCATTGAAATATTTTTTTGAAATATTTTCTCAACTCAAATTGTCTAATTTTATTGTAATATTAGTGAAAAATGTCAGTGTCAAAAAATAAAGGTTCATTGACAAAATTAATTTGATTTTAAATGAAAGGGAAAAATTTCAAGAAAAAGAAATTTCTAAAAAATACTGCGAAATTCGAAAACTTGTTTATTTAAAGTGTAGATAGGTGTCCTTTAATATTTCTTTAAAGAAAATATTTTCCTTTTGTCAATTTTTCCAATAAAAATTTATTAAAAATAAAACTCGTGAAAATTTTTTGTTCAACAAATTTACCCATCGTGCTCATTTTTTTGTCGAATTTTGATGACAAATGGTAAATTTTATTGAAAAAAATAATAGGAGTTTTGATATAGAATAATAGGAATAATTTCTATGGCTGTAAAATTTGATTTTAAAATTTCATTGGAATTTGATAAATGAAAATTTAAAATTTTAAAATTTTGATGATTGTTAATATTTCATTAATTATTAAAATGAAGTGACTTGATATAAATTTAATTATTTCTTAACTATTTCATTAAAAAAATTATTTCAATGAAATTATAGAAATTCCATGTTCTCAATTTTTTTCGACGCCAATTTCTTATAATTTTTTATAATAATGTTATAATAATAAATAATGATTGAAATAAATTTTCTTATTCATATGAGAAGCATTTTTTCACCTGAATTTTTGTTTTTTTTATCGTTTTATTATTTATTTAGCATTCTAAAATTTTCTTTATTTCATCTTTCATTATTAATTGAACACTTTAATCTTATTGTTATCTGAATACTAAAGTATTTTCATTATTAAAATACAAATATTTATAGACCGATTTAATACTTTCTGATATTTCAGGTTTATCTGTCTTGGCTGGTTACCATTCATTGGATCGTAAAGCTCATTTAATGAATTATTGTCAAACTAATCCATTTAGGTATTCGCATTTATAGAATTAGATCTCTTAATGTAGCAGTTTTACTTCTTATTCTTTGTAAATATATTTGTTAAAAATATATTTTAAGACTGACAACAAGGAGAACAGAAATGATTGGAACAGAAACATCTGCTGCAACATTAGCAATGGTTAGTCCACGGAGATTACCGAATACGCCTGCTGAGCAACAGTTCTTATTAGCTAAACCGAGTGAGCCAATGATTAGTCGCCATAGTACCACAGGTATTTCTTTACCACTTAAACTTTATTTTTTAGATATTGAATACATATGAATGGAACTTGAATAATAAAAAGAAAGGAACTTTTTTTATTTTCAATAAGAAAGGAAAGAAGAAGAAAGAAAAAGTGTAATTTCACAAGAAGAAATATTTTTGCATGTCATTTGGAATATTTGCATGATAGTTATGAATAATATTCGAACCTTTTATTATTTATATATAAAATAATTGAAATTAAAATGAATAATAAAATTTAAATTATGAAATAAGTGAAATTATTTTCATAAAATATTCGTTGAAACGAGTATTTATGGGGTAATTATTAGAAATTAAAAATATATTAGAAATGATAAAATATAAAATAAAAATGATAGAATTATTAGAAATATATTAGAAATGATAAAAAATATTCGAATCCTTTGGGTATCACAGCTTTGCTTTTTATCTTTTATCATAGGGATTAGGTTTAGGTTTTGGAAAAAAGGAAAAAAAATCTATGGTTAAGATGAGTACATATAGAATAAAAGAATCGAATGAAATTTTCTAAGAAATACCAAAAAATTTTAAAAAAATTTTATGAAAAAAATGTATAAAAAGTTGTCAAAAAATTTTAGTTAGCTTGCTTATATTTAGCAAATCGCTCAGCTTGCTTATCATCATCCGGTATGTCACGCTCAATGATACTCGTCACACCACACTCTCCTAATCGTGCTTTACTATCATCAACTAAAGTTAATGCGGTTGAAGCATCACCAATCAATTCAAAATTATTTGCTAAACGTATACCTCTTACGATTGCTGCTAATCCCTCAACTCATATTACTCGTTCTGCTACTCCTAATTTTACTTATGCTTCTATTTCTAATTCTGCTACCACTAATATTGCTACTGCTGCTGTTCCTGTCTCTTCTAAACATTTTAAAATGCCACATGGTAGTAATAAACTTTTTTTTCTTAATAAATAGGCACTTAATCATTTATGGTTCAAATACGATAATTTATCACATTGATTACATCGATTTTAATAAAATTTCATTACAGATTATTATAGTAAAACGTTAATATAGGATTCTCAACCTCGTAAGGAATTCCAATTTGGGCCTTTCAAATAGATGAAGGCTTATTGAGATATGTTAGTAGCATCCAAGGCCACATAGGCAATCTTCCCAAATGAGATTTTACTCTGACATATGATGAAAAGATTGATGAAGCTAAAAAGTTAAGAATCATCGGGTGATAAAGATAGCAAATTACATTTTTTGTTCCATATCCTTAAATGCTTTGAATTATGCAATAGTAAGCTTAATCGTGAATGCAAAATATTCTTCCATTTTTATAGCAAATTTTTAATTTTATTATATTTAATTTTATTCTTTTATAATTTGGCTTTGCCATAACGCTGCCATCATTTATCTAATTTTTTAGTTGCTTGAATTTTTCCCTTGCACGTCATTTTTAATCACTTTTTCCTATTTCCTATTTTATATCATTGTTAATAGCGAAGCAAAACCCGTTATTGTCGTTCAGAGAAGTATACAGCAAATACAAAGACCTAATTATATGAAAGCCTAAGGTCAAGTTTAGCTTATTTTTTGGATAGAAGGTTCTGGAATGCTGTATCTATAGGAATCTGTAGTTTAAAAAGGTATGAAAGGACTGTTACAGGTTTGAGTTGGGGAATACATCCTTTTCATGCACATTAAACTTAAATACATTCAAGTAGGTTTTTAATAGTGCATTTTTTTTAAAACGTACTATTTTCAATTCATATTTTCATATCTTCATATATATTCATCTTCATATTTTCTTATATCTTCCAATATCTTCATATTTTCAAAATATTTTTTTAATAATTCTATGGATTTTTCAATAGGTTCATCGTTGTTATCAACTCGAAAACAACAAACTGAAAATATTTATGCAAATTGCATTTTCAAGGATCAAAATTTACAGCTGCATAAATTATCGGATGATTGTATCAGGTTAACCTTTATTTCATATTTGAACAAAACTACTAATGTGATACAATTTTGGTTGATTGACCTTTGTAAGTGATTCGCTTCTAAACTATCCTAATAAGATTAAGGTTTATTTTCTATTAATGATTCGATGGGATTTATTCCATTTTCGTTGATCATTAATTAATATTTTTAACTAATACTACCGTGAATATTTTAAAAATATATTTGTTGTAAACAATCAATTTAATATTATAGGAGATCGCCAATAAAAATATCACGATTTATTGAATCAAAAATAAATAATTCAGCAGATATTAATGAATTGCAGCAGTATCTTGTTTCATCGTCTTCATCGATGTATTCAACGGTAAAATTCAATTAATTACTTTTTGATTTTAATTGTTCTTTAGATTGTTAACTGTCGGAGTCTACTTTAAATTATTACAAATAGGTGGAAGAACGCTATGAAGCAGAAATTCGAAAATTGAACAAAGAAATGGAATGTTATCGTGGAACAATATTGAAATTAACAGCAAAACATGATGGATATAATCATTTAATACAAATTTTTGATAATAAGCTAAAAATTATGGCAAAATGTGTAGAAAATTTGCAAAATAAATCGACTTTTAAAGTTGGTGTTTGTTTTATTTTTAAATCATTCTTTAACTTAATTTATTATTAATCATTTGGTAGATGAATCTGTGTAGATTTTTTGATTCGATAGAAATTATTGAAACTGTTGAAATTTCTTTGGATTAGAATTTGTTTAAAAAATTAAACGGGAAATTGAGGAGATTTTTGTTATTATAAAAAGATCTAATAGAGAAAAAATGAGTGGAGGATTAGTGAATGCATATTCTTCGACTAAATATAGTTTCTTTTTATTTTTCTCGACAAGAAAATGAGTGAACTCCGAATGGTGCTATAGAGAGACTCAGTTGCTCTACAGGAATGAATATCGTATTAGCCTATAGTAATGATAAGTGGAGGAGTGGATGAGTGAGCAAAGATAATATTAATATAATAATATTACTAAAATTTTTACCACTATTTAAAAAGATTTTAGAAGGAAGAAGTGCAAAAACTTCGTTCTGAAATTGATAGTCTTCGAATAATGAGTATTAGCGCTGGTGCTGTTAATATTTCAAATAAAAATAATCCAAATTCCACATCTCAATCAGTTTGCTTTTTATTTTTCTGCTTTTTAAGGATCTATGAGTTTTTTTTTGCAGATTAGATAGTAAATTTTTGTTTGGGCGAATTTTTTAATATCTTCGAAAAAAAGTTTCTAACAAATTTAAATCATTTAAAGGAGTGGGATGTTTAAATTTGAATATTTAGCGATTTGCTTTTAGAAAATTTAAGAAAAAGTTTGGAGGTTTTCAGAAATTCTTTATTTAAGGATAAACTTTTATATAAAGTGGTCTTTTTTTTGAATTTCTGCATCTTATGAGCCTCTTAAAGAGATAAACTATTGCGAATTAAGAAGAAGGAAAAATGAAGAAAATTAATTTTCATTATTTTCTTCAATAAATGATGCAAAAATTATTAAAATTAAAATTACAAAAGTGAAATTAAAATTAAGGATGGTGCTGGTGAATTATTACGACATCCATCGTTGGAAAGTGTGACAAGTCATCGTTCTTCGATGAGTTCTTCAAGCAAAGGTAGTAAAACTGATAAAAGCAGCCTAAACGGTTTTGGCAAACAAGCGAAGAAAAGTTGGGTTCGTCTTTTATTATTAGTGAAAAGAGGATATATTTTTTAATAATTTTCATTAATTGCAAATCTCAATTTGAAATTCATAAATTTTAATGATTTTAATTTGATAATTTGATAATAATTTGAAGGCAGCGAACGTTGATGTACAGGTATTTGCAAAACATTATTTTTGTGTTTCGTGCTCATTTCGTTTTTTTTTAATATTTTTTGCATGCAAAAGGCACTAAGGTTGAGCGATATTGTTGCTTCGATTTGCACATAGTTGCAGTTCGATTCACTGTTTTACAGGTGTAAACCTATCATGATAGTTTAAATTCGGGTGGTGTTGGATTGGACACCGTCTGCATATGAAATTTTCTGACGACTTCCGGTAGAATAAAGCAACCAGATTATCGGATATAAAAATTTATTTTTTAAAAATATTTCTCGAATAATCTGTTGTATTTTTGTTGAAATTGGCTTGATTAAAGTTGCAAAAAGATAAAAGTGATTTTTGTTGAAATTTAAACTTTTTTTTCAATTTTTTTGCAGATAAGAACTTCGTTTTCAAAGGCTTTTACAAAAAATAAAAAAAATAAAAATGGGTCAGTTTCTGATGTCGAAAATTCACCGTTGCATATCGCAACATCTGGTATATCATCAACATTAAAACCCATCTCGGGTAGCACTAATAGGTGAAAAATTTTTTTTTAAATTGCTACGAATGAGTAGTTGTTCATGCTTTTTTTTTAGATTAGACGACATTGATAGTGTTCCTCAGCTCATTGAACTTAAGAAACAATTACAAGACAAAGACTCGACTTTAACTGATGTCAGATTAGATGCTCTTGATAAGGCTCGAGAAGTCGATGTTCTTAAAGAAACAATAAACCGATTAAAGGTAAACTTTTCTACAAATTTTTTACTTCTTACTCTCAGTAAAACTTTCTTTTATATTATACTAAATGTTTATATATAGTTTCGCTTGCTTAACTGACCAGAATAAAACCATTCTGCCATTTGGGGATGGAAATAGTGATGTAGCGCTATATTCAAATTTGATAATAAAGTCATAATCCATTCTAAATATTACTCGGTCCTGTATTCTTTAAAAAAATTAAAATTTTAGACGGAAAATAAAATACTAAAGCAGAATTACACTATATTGGAAAGAAGAATTCGTGCTGAAAGTCGTACAAGTTCACAACAGTCATTATCAATTCTATCCGACGAAGGACCTGTTTATGAAACTCCTCCTAGTGAAAGATCAGTTTCTTCATCTGACTGTACATTTTAAAGCTTTCTTTTTTAATTTTAAATTGGAATTTTTCAAAGTCACACAATTGCCAATGAATTTGGTTTCAGGTCCATCTGGTTCAATTAATTTGAAAGTAACTGTAAGTGTTGACTTTAGTGGATTTCTTCGACCTCAAATTTCTTCAAATGAAATATCAATTGGTTCTATCGCAATGCCGAATTCTGAAATGTCTTGGCAAGAACTTGATTCCCGTTTAATCCGTCTGTTCAATGTATTTTCAGTTTGCAATAAAATAGATAATAATTACCATAGCTATCAAATATTTCTGAAATATATGTTTATTGCGATACCAAATGTCATATTTGTTTAAGGATTATATATCCCGAATCGATCCTAACGCTGCGCTAGAGCTTAATGGTAACGATTCAATAATTGGTTACGAATTTGGTGAATTCATTCGAGATATCGAATCAAATTCTGCTCCATCACCAAAACCCATTAATGTACTAAATTCTCGAAGCAATTTACGCATTTATTTAAAAGGTAACATTATTTTCATAATTCAGAAAATTTAACTTCTTAAACGTTTAACAAAGTAGGCCTAACAGTCATATGCTTGAGTTCCAAATAATATATACTAAAGAAAATAATATTAGGGAAAATAATAAGGGAATGGTCCTAAGTTTGGCTTTGTAGCTAACCAATATTTGTGAAAAAAAACTGCGTCACTCGTTAATTTATCTCAGTATTTCACAGTCCTCCCTTTTGGCCCTTTTGGTTTACAAATAGTTCCACACAGCTTCAAACCATTGTCTTTCTAGTGGCATTATAGAATAAATTATAATCTTTAGAGCAACAGAAATGAAATTCGAAATCAAATGAAATTTTTTTAGTAAGAAGTATATTATTTAATTTTTATAATTTTTAATGCGACTAATTTCCATACACCAAAAAATATATAATTAACTGAAGAGAGGATTTATTTATGCTAACAATGTTAAACGTTATTTGTGAAGATTTTAAGCATTATATTTGAAATTTTAGAATTCTAACTATCAGTATGCTATGTAAATTAAATTATATTATAATCAATATTCTCAGCAATCGTCACGCCGAGATCTGCGAAATTAGCTAATCGTATAATATTAATGTATTTGTTTCTTCTATAGGAAAGAGATTAGGAGATTTTGAATTAATATTTAATATTTAGCATTTCTTGGTCGATTTATCAATTAATTTATCAGTGCTTAAACCATACTACCATCGCTTTTAAAATTTGTGATAAATCTTCGATTCCTTCATGTGAATAATAAATTTTACGTTGTAGAGTTAAATGTTAAAATTAAAAATAACTTTATTACCATCATTAAAATCTATTAAAATTTTCAAAGAACTGAAGCAATTACCTTATGGCACTAAGTTAACCAAAAGAAAGACGAAATATGGATTGATACCACACTTATACTGATAAACATTGATTAAAAAATGGAGGAAAAATCCTGTTTACAGTATTGCCATTAATTTAACTATGAATTTGTTAAATCTAATTATTGTCTAATTATTGCAAATTTTCCGGTGTTTCTCAACGAAGTATTGATGGTCTTATTCTCGACTGTTTATTTCCACGTTCTGTTATTGATCAACTACTTAACGCTTTGTTAACATGTCGACGCCTTGTCCTGTTTGGTGCAACCGGTATTGGTAAATCGAATTTGGCAAGACAATTGGCCAAATATGTTAGTTTAATAATTGGTGGAAGTGGTGGAGGAGTATCGAACAATTCCATTGTTGATATAAGAATTAGTGACGATGATCATGACAAAAATATTGCTCAGGTCTTTTATTTTTACGAATAATTTTAGAAATCAAGAATTTTACGAGTGAACTTAGTGAAAAAAACACTACACTTTACAAAACACTTTTAATGAAAACTATAGCTGCAAAATATTTTTGAAAGTCGTCAATTGTTTATTTGTCTGGAGTAATGAGGAAGAATAGCCAGTTGTTGCTCAGATTACCATTTTAAGCGTCAGGCGTTCAGATCCTGCTTTCGTTAAGAATATGCTTCTCATTTAAAATTCCTGGTGGTATTGAGGGTTTCGCCTATACTTCTATCGCCAAATGGCAAAAAATTTACTATTTTAATAGCCAGTTGGGTCGCTATAACTAGAAATGATAGATGCTAAGCGCTTTCTTATATTTGAGGTAAAAAACTATTATATTTTATTATATTTTTTATTATGTTATGATTAACTATTATATTTTAAGAAAGACCTCAGGAGGCTCGTAGCATAAGTTTTTCAGAAGTAAGATTTCCAAGTTATTTTGCTGTGTAGGGTATATCTTTGTGTATGGATTAATTCTTTTTGATCCGCTTTTCTGTACTTGTATAATAAGCTCATTAAGATATCTTGTTTTTTGACTTATTGCTTAAATGCACTTTTATAATTCTTTCTTATTCATTAAATCTTTTTAGATGTTTCCAATAAGCTTTAAATAAATTGTTTTTAGACTCCTATATTTTGCTTTTTTTAGGTTCAAAGAGATTTAGAATCATATTTACGATCATCAAAACCTATAGTCATACTTCTTGACAATGTACAACGTCATAGAATCGCTCTCCTCAGCTCTTCGTTTAGTTCTATTGACGTACCAGCAAAAGATGGACCATATGTGATTTGTACGGTTAATAGAGCGTCTCAGCTTCCTGAAATGCAAGTCAGTTTTTGCTATATTGGTTAGTCCAATTTATTACAGTACTGCAATTATTCACTCGATTATTTTAGATGCATCATAATTTCCGAATGTTCTTATTACCAAATAATGTGGATGCGATTCGTGGATATATTGGTCGATATTTGAGAAGAAGAATATTGGAAAATGAATTCAGGAATAATGAACATGCTCCACCTGAATTATATCGAATTATAGATTTCTTACCGAAAGTTTTAACTGCTATCAATTCGGTTCATTTTGGATTAATTAAAAACTGTTTTTTCTACAATTAGAGCCAGAACAGCCGAGTGGTTGATCATTATATTATCGTCTTGAGCAAATTTCCAATTCTTTCTTCGAGTGAATGAACCTGTCTTTAAAGGTTCAGGTGTTGCTAGGGATTTATCTGTATTTCTATCGCCAAATAACTCTCTGACAAAAATTATAGTCTCAATGAAGGAAGAGTAACTAGAAATACGCTAATAATTTACTTATCTTCAAAAATTAGAAAAATTACAGTTTATCGAGAAAGCGAATTCTCGCGATGTAACAATCGGTTCACGAATCTTCTTGCAGTGTCCTCTTAATATTGAACAATCATTGCAGTGGTTTGTCAAACTATGGAATCAAATGATTATCCCATATATGATTAAAGTGGCTAAAGAAGGTCAGCCATTTTAATACCTTTTTTCCACATTTTTCTAAGTTTTTAATATATTTTTGTATTTGAAAGTTTCATTATTTAATCATTAAATAACAAAACTAAAATGCAAGAAATTTCTTCTTTAATTTCTAATTTCTAAGTGATTGAATAAAATTTATTTAGCTTATGGATTTAGCCTTAAATTATATAATATTAAAAGATTTTAAGGTGTAAAAGTATTAGGACGATGTGGTAGTTTTGAAGATCCGACAGATACGATATGTGAATATTGGCCATGGATTGATGGCCCAAGTGCTGAAGAAAGTCTTCAACGTTTATCTATTAAAGAAACTTTATATAATTCTTCTAATGGAACACAGTTCAACCCATTAGAAGCATTAATGAGAATTCAGTCTAATAATTCGAATTCACAGCAAGAAGTTAATTAACTCATTGTTCATTAACCTCTTCCCTTCCTCAGTCAGCTTGCATCATTGCTGGTTAGGCGTATGACAAAAGGTATGGATCCTTTGGCTATAAGAATTCTTAATGTTGGCAGACCTTCATCCATAATACAATAGAATTTTCGTGATTATCGTTTTTGTTCATTTTCCATCCTCCTTGTGTGATAATTTCAGAAAAGTTTAAAAAATTGAAATATTTTTGAATTATTCGATTGAATTAATTTGAAGTAAATATATGAATAAATGAATAAATTTAAAGCAGCTAATTTACACGATTTTTGTTAATTTTTTTTTTAAAAGATTTTTTCGCTTAATTCAATTGTTAATTTAATTCACTTAAAAATCACTGAAAATTTATATTTAAAATTTTTTTTAGCAAAATGATTTCGCAAATTCATTAAGAAAAGAAAATTTTTTAAAAAGTATTCGTCCAAAAAATTTTTTACCTAAAAAATTACGAAATTTAAAATATTCTTAAAATATCTTTTTATTATTAAGTAACTAAAATATTTTTATAAGCAACGGGTTTCTTTCTCAATAATTTTTAAATTTCTCTTGTATTCATTGTTTTTTATTTGTTATTTTATTACAGAAATATGCTGCCAATTATAGTACTTCGATTTTTTTGTTAATTTTTTATTGCTCTTCGCATTTTTCTTTAATAAATTTTTCTTAGTTGCGTCTTTATATTCTACAATTTTTATTTTTAGCAACTATGGTTGGAGCCCTATTTCTTTCTTATCTTCATAGCACCCACCATGCGAATTTCATTTTTAAATTTTATAATTTAAGTGGCTAAAAAAAGTTAATGGCAGACGGCAAACATAAAGGTCCAAGAATCTGTGACGGCTTTGTCATTATAATAATATGCCACTTAATCGACTATAAGTTGTTACTCAAAGTTCCAATAAGAATTATCATTTTAGAAAACACGAGAACATTCAAAAATTCTTAAAAAATGAAATACTAAAATCCAACTCGTTGTGGAATTATTCAGTTGTCGTCTTTGATAAATAATTGTTGATAATAAATAATTTTTTTCGCATCTTTTAATGGTGTATAACGTTTCTGGTTTGGTTGATTCAACCGTCTATGAGATCTTTTCGCCCGAAAATCGGTTGGGAAGAGATGGGACTATGATACCAGCATCACCAGTATTTTACTTTAAATGATAAGTTACAAGTTCAGTTGCAAATTTACTTCAGTTTACCTTTTGATTGACTAGTTAGTTGCTTTTAAATACGCCTTGCTACGTGAATTAATTGTAAATTTACAATTAAGAAAATTCGAAAAATTAATTGATGAAAAAAAAATTCAAACATATGATAGCTACAATATGATAGTGATAATAGGCTAGACTTGTTGATATGCTTTTTTCTTTCAAAATAAGAGCCGAGACATTCATTTTTTATTCTTTCATTGATATCGGAGTGATAAATGAACTTTTTTAAGTGATAAAATTTTTATTACGCTAAAAAACCCTAAAATTTTTTGGAACCATCAAAATTTTTAAGTTTTTAAAAAGAATTCAGTTCATTTCATCTTTTGAAGATTTTGTCTGAATTTCACTGATAAACAATATTTTTGATTTTATGAATGGAAAAGTTTTGAAATGACAAAGTGGTAAAAAAATTTTTTTGAACGTCGAAAAGTGATAAGAATGATAAATGTAAAGAAAGAAAAACAAGAGACAATGGGGGAACAATGCGCTTTTATCACTGATAAAATTTGTTATAATTCTTAGCTGAATTTATTTTAAAAATATATTTTAATATTTGGAGGTAGGCATATCTCTCTTATCTATGTGTGCATGAAAAATTGGTTTCTTGCAGACAATAGAAATAAAGGAGAAAATTCTAATATATTATTTTAAAAGGTTTACTTGTTAATGGAACCTATAATTACCTTGTAAATTACATATTCACGATGATAAAAATACGAATTCTATTAAATATCAGCTAAACTTCGAAAGAAACTGGTAAGCTTGACGCGTCATTCATTTCAAACACTGTGGAAAATCTTTTCCTTATTTATGAAGTGATACGGTAAATGGATAAAATATGGATGTATGGTGCGAATGATGAGAATCCACGTTTCTATTTTGGCTGGATGCTGTGGAGAATACACATGTGTTTCATCCTTTCATATTGAAATGACTTTGGTGAAAGCCATGTCAAGCAATCCTGTTGGCTATAAAAAACTGAAACAAAGAATTCCTGTTGGCTATAAAGAAATTATTTGCTTCAATATTTTCGATATTTAAAATTTATAAAGATAAACAAGTTTTATAGAAAGCTTATAATATGTGCTAATAATATTTCTAAAATAGTGAAAAGTTTTAGAAGAATGACGCAAATATGAAAATACTGAAAAAAATAGAAGAGCATGAAGCTATAATTTCAATTAGGTGTTTTCTTAAAGCGTTTCTATTTGTGATTTCTTTATTCGTTTAATGCCCAAATTTGAAGTTGTACCATTCAGATTTTTTTAATGGAACTAGTAAGTAAAGCTAAGCGCTTACCATTCTGGTAAGATTAATCGCGTTAGTCAATTAGAAATTTTTCAGGGAGTTACTTGGTGATTACAAGTATAAATGAGTCGTCGTTGCTGTTCAGGAAAATCTGCTCCTGCTAGAAATAAAATCCCAATATTGCCTCTGAAAACGATAATCTCAATCGCTATTCTCTCTCTAGTTGCTGAAATAATTCTT
Organism: Dracunculus medinensis; assembly: GCA_900625125.1. Taxonomy (NCBI): domain Eukaryota; kingdom Metazoa; phylum Nematoda; class Chromadorea; order Rhabditida; family Dracunculidae; genus Dracunculus; species Dracunculus medinensis. The sequence goes on from UYYG01001206.1 coordinate 126,642, forward strand.
TATAATTCTAAAAGGCTGAGTTTTACGAGTGAAATAGGTAAAAGCGCTAAAATTTTAATTGAGTAGAATTTTTAAATAATTGAATTCTTTTATTTTCTAATTAATGGTGCTAGGATGGTCGACGATGATTCTTGACGATGAGATTACTTTATTTGAATTTACTTCATCTAATGTAACCTTTTTTGGCCTATTTTAACCATTTCTAAATGGATTACCTCCTTTTTACCTAAAATTGGTCAATGAAATTAGTTTTAAAATATTTCATCAGGCCAATTTCGGGCAATGATGGGGAAATCTTTTCTCTCATTTTTTCCGTTGATTTGAATTTGCTTATCATTCACCATGATAATTTTAAATGAAAAGTAATTTCAGAAGAAATGACCGTTTAGCGTCAATCAATTTCCCACCAGTTATCTGCCTCCATGGGAATCGTCATGGTGATAACCCAATAATAAAAGTCTATCCACACCTGCTTTATAACTATTCATTATTTACTTAAATGTAAATAAAGCTCAACAGTCCACATGCGAGAATTAAGCAGGTGGCTGAAATTGAAAATTAAGAGTACCTCTCGTCTTATAAAATAATTTAATGCAAAATACAGGAGAAATACAGTGGACAGTGAATATCCTAATTCTTGAACCAGTTGCAATGTTATCAATGAACCATTTACGAGAAGAATGTGGTTGGTTGACCATCAATAACCCGATCAGCAGATTACAGCTGTGGAAATTGCAAGGAAGTTTGAAATGAAAAAGATTACTTTTAACTAATGTTTTTAACAATATAGATAAGAGCATAATTGATTTCTTATTTTCTAATATAAGTACATGTGAGTCGCCAGCATTACCCGGATTTTCGGACAGGTTTGCCCCGTCACTCCAAATTGAGCTACAACACACTGAGCATTAATGGTTACTGGTTAGGCTACCTCTACTTGTTAGGGCGTTTCCAAATCTCTTGGCTCAAAGTAGTAAAAATGAAGGTTAATAATTGCGTAATTCAAGCCTATATATCGTTGGTCTGCTCGTGCGTTCTAGCACGATAAAGATATCGCAGGTGGTATCTGAATGACCATGTGAAATTCTATCCCCTATCATTTTGTATATTAGGCAAGAGTGGCCAATAGATGCGAATTTATATTTTAATACTGATTTCATTTCCCATAGAGATTCCGGAAGAAATAAAGCATTTCGAACTACGGCTCTCAGGACTGGAATTTCGTCTTTAGCTTGGCTGTTCCCCGCAAGAGTGGGATATATTCGACATTTCCTCAGTTTCTTGCCATGCTTCTAATATATTTATTGCACTTTTTAGTTCGCTCTCTAATTTTTCAGAAACTAAATAAATAAAATGTTATCAATGAATTTTTGATTAATATATTTCATTTCACTGCCTGGGAATCATTTTAAAATAAATTTTTATCTAAATCGAAAAGGTTTCGAATTAAATAATTAAATAAATAGCCTAAATAATTATCTAAAACATTTATTTATTTAAAATATTAATTTACATAAATTTAATTAACTTTATATTTATTGAGTTCCATACTTAAAAATAATGCAAAATAAATATCTTTGTTTCTAAATTTTGATCAAATATTTCCTCAACTTTTCCTCAACTTCCGAAAAAAATTATCCGAAAGTGGAGAAAAAGTCCGCAGTATAATCATAATTATTATATGATTATATAATAATTTATAATTATATTCAAAAATCGATAGTTATTACAGATTTAAAATACTGTACATGGTGGCTTGGAAACCATACTAAATGATAAAATGAGATGCTGTTTCTAATGGATGTAAAGGATTAATGGTAAGGTAGCCAAAAAATAACTGATAAGCAAATATAATATCTCAGGATAATCGTACTCCTTTATTATATATATAATATATATATATACATATAAAATTTATAGCCATCTGTGTCCTGGAATTAAGAACAGTTATATGCTTATATATATATATTTCTTAATTCCAGGACACAGATGGCTACAAAATTAATTTTTCATAGAAAGATACGATGGTAAATCTATTTGCAGCATAGTTTAGATAATATAGAGATAAGATCGAGAAATTACAGAGAAATGTCACATGTTAGTCGAAAAGCCTGCCACCTCCACATAGAGGTTAAGTATATCTGATAAAGTCTTAAAGCATTTCATAGATCTTGATTCAGCTACCAAAGAAAATATTAACATTTAGATTTACATAGTTTAAAAATTTGGCGTATTTTAAATTGGAACCATTGACGCAAGTTAAATGTGGTTAACAGCTCAAGCTATTAGGAGTCAGTGTTTCTATTCTTGCGAACTTTTCATTACAAAATCCATGTGGTGCTGGCGCTTCACCTCAATTTCTATCGCCAGTTAACCTCTAACAAAAATTGCCAGCTTGGATCATATAACAATAATGGTATGTTTTTCTTTCTTTTTCTACTTAATAAGTACAAATTTTTTTTTTAGATGTAAAGATTAATTAAATTGACTATTTAAAGCATTTTTTGCAATATTTGAATTCAGATCCTTCAATTAATTATATTTGTAGATATGCCCACAATTTTATGTTATATTTACTTTTTATAAATAAATATGTTATTATTTTATTATTTTAAAATTTCGGTTTATTAAAGATTCATCAACTAAAGTTGTGATTTTTACCTATAAAAATTAATTGGTAAATAAATATTAAATATTTAAATATTTTGCTTGGGAAAATTTGGATTTAAGGCTAAATACTGCAATCTTAACTTGAACCTCATAATGGCACTAAGAATATTAGCTAGTCGATTTGTAAATTAAATGTTCACAATTTTTTATAAGAAATTTTAGTTATTGGAACAAGTTATTTATAATTTTTTACCATCTGTAGTTAGTTTTAAGAGGAGCAAATTAGTAAAAAATGAGCATCTTATGAGCATATACTAGAATCTTAGCCTTGAATTTAAGCACTAAAAGAAGAAGAATAAGAGCTAGATGTCGACCAAAGCTCGCTCTTCTTACTATACATAGTTTTGGATAATTGAAAATTTTTATAAATTAAAAAGTTGCGAGGATTTCATAGAGTGATAAGGATGCACAACAAAATTTAGAAGAGTATTAAGTGAGTAACTGGAGTTGGGTCGTCAATGAATTCTAACTTTTTATGGAGGTGTCGGAAGAGTTGGAAGAGTTGGATGGAGGGTTTTAACGGATTTAAGAGGATTAAGGTAATATGTGGAACAAAAATGAATGCGAAGTTGAGAAGTAGGACAAGATACGACAAGATTTTTTCTAAGTAAGAAGCACAGGAGGTTTAATGAGATATTTAGGTATAATACTGAATTTGAGAGGGTTAATATGTAAACGAGTATTACTAAAAAGTTATGGCTCACATTATAGCGATGTATGAACAAATATTGGAAAGGGTTAATAGTGAAAGATGGAATTCGTGATGAAATTAGGGCAGCAGTGTTTATATATGAAATAATATTGAGAAGCCTGGTTGGGTAAGGCCTTAACTTCGATGTTGACATATTAAAGATCTTAGGAAAGAAAGTACATCAATTTTGATGAAATATATTAAAGAATTTCAAAGGATTCGCAAAAAATTACCATGCATTATTACTATGTGAAATAATAAAAAAAGGAAGTACTGTCGAGGGAGGAAAAGAAGGAGCATGCAAATTATAGGAAGAGGAGAAGGTATTCAGGCTTAAGCCTGTAAATCGCAATTCGGTTTAATTAGCAATTACTGCAAATGATGAAGAAAAAATTACTTGGATGCCGATGAGGTTTAAAAGAATAACAGTGGAATTTAAAAGGATGTGAAGGGATACCACAAGGGATATGTGAATTTTAATGATTCACCGATTCACCTATACAATTATCGACAAGTGCCTGGTAAAAATGGTTCCGCGCAGTGGCAGTTCATTTGTCGAACAATTGCTTATATATACTCGGATTTGTTAAGAATGTATTAGTTGTTATATGAAAACTGTTACCCAATCAAAAATTTATGTTTTTTTATATTTTTTATCATTGTCAGTAGTTGTTTTGTGCTTACATACTTAAATAATGGAGATAAATATCAATATTATTAATGTTTTAACTTAGAAGCGCACTGTGTTTTTTGAAATTCCCAAAAATCCTTTGTTGGCCATGCATAACTATATTGTTATACCGCGGAGATATCCAACCGACAACAAATTCAAAGATAAAAAATTATAGAGACACCGGGTTCGATAAGGTCAAACGGAACGAACAAGAGCTGCGAAAAAAGAGGTACCAAAAACTGCGATTCTATTTCATGGCCAACCATTAATTCCCGCTTTTTCATTAAAATGAAATTTTTGTACAAAATAGTGGGAACTTTTAATCTTAAAGAACAAGTGTTGATACCTAAGTGTTAAGTACTTGAATAGGAAATCTTTGCTATCAAGAAGAGATTATTAAAATCAATCGCTGTTAACTAGCCAACTATTACTGCATTTACTAATTTATTAAACTTTCTCCTTCCAAAAGCTTTATCAAGCTGATTAATCTGATTTCATTGTCTCTCTATATTACCGAATGACAATGTTCGTGCCAGTGCAAGACCTAAACGGTGATTGGGAACCACACATTATCGGCCCTATCTTCCATCTCCAGTTATGCATCTTCTATTGGATGCAGAGTTGGCATTTGAAATTTTTTAGCAAATTATGAGTCACACGATATAGGTAGAAGTTGCCGTTTATCTTGTTGATATTTATCATTGCAAATGGCAAAAAGAAAGAGCCATCTTTAAAATTTGGTTTTACATAAGGTAATTTTAAGGTAATTACGTTTTGAGCAAAGGGAGAGAATTAAAACAATTAGTGGCTACTTACATCCAAAATAATAACTATTAAGGAATAGATCAAGGAAATTAAATACTCTTTAAATTATCAAGTTCAATCTTAACTCATTTTATTCCTGACTTATTTCGATCCTTTCCCATAATTATAGCAAACTCTACACTGCGATTCAGCATTAATGACCAAGATGATTGTCAAGATCAAAGCTTTGGTCCGAATCCAGTTGATGCCCACGCTTCGACGGGCTGCAGTGTTGCCCAACGGAGAAAACAAAATAAAATGGCTGAGTGGGTTGCCGTTCAGTTTGAAACGCCGATGTTGAAGTCCGACTCCTAATAGGAATAAAATTGTCCAGAAATTCGATGATGTTGGCGACTCATTTGTATTTCTATCGTCTAGACACTGCACTCCCTGATATAACCCAACAGCAAGCGGAGCAAGTCTAATCAGAAATGGTGAGTGGTGTTAAAAAAAAATTATTGGCCTATAAAGAGACGTTTTGGCCTTTGCCGTGAAAAATTTTCAGTGGTCTTTTTTTGCAGCAAACAGGTCATAAATCTCGGCTACATTTTTCAGCAAACGTAAACGAATTGGCAGCGAAGCGAGAAACGGACAGAAAGAATTCTCATGTAAGCATACTGAGGAATATTGCGTGCATTATAGGACGTATCTTATCGCAGGCGGGTTTTCAGTTGAATTTTATGGAGCGTAGTGATGATCGCGATTTTGTTACCTGGTACAACTGCATCGAGATTCAGTAGTTGAATTAGCTTGGCAAGATTTCAGAAAGATGTTTATTTTTGGTCCAATATTTGTCATTTCAACCACAAAATTTCGGCGTTAAGAGCAAAATGAAGATGGCTGGAAGTGTTTCATCATAATGACTATGGTAGTACATGAAGGATAATATAAATAATAAATAATAATGATGATGATAATAAATGATAATATAACAAATAATAATTTATGATAATAATCAATAATTCAATAATTTAAATGTATAATATTATTATTATATTTCCAACATATTTGAAAATTATTTTCGAATTATTGAAACTGGTTTTTAATATTTCGAAATATTTTTAAATTTACTGAAATTGCATTAAGTTAAAACGAATTGAATTAGTGAGTAAGTCGAAAAAAGAATAATATATTTTTTGAAAATTTTATTCTTTTTTCAGTAAATAATAGAAGTGGTGAATAGAAATCATGAAAAACTCATTCTTATATAAACAAAACTAAAATTGCCATTTTGAAGAGCAATTTTTCCAGTTTTTAGTATTTTTTGGAATAAAATTACGAAAAAAAGAAGTCAAAAAATTATAAAATCGGAAGGATTTTTAATGAAAATCGAAGTTTTTAAATTTTATATTTTCGAATTTTTTGTATAATTTTATTTTTCTTATCCAATTATTTGATTATTTGATTTGATAATTTATATCAGAGAAGAAAAGTAGCGGAATGAGTGTTCATTGCTCATATTATCTCCTCGAAGCATTCAGAATCTGCCTACAATAGAAGTAAATCTTTCATTTAAAAAATCTGTCATTGTTGGACCCATTTTTGTTTCTATCAACAAATAACAAAAATTCCTCATCACAAAAGCTGAAGACCAGGGGAACAAGCCAGCAAGCAATCACCAATGGTGAACGCTAGCCACTCACTCACTTACTTACTCTACTAACTCGACGAGCCATACTTCGGTTAGAGTTCGTCATCACAGCCATCACAGACTACTGCTTGCCTGTCATCTGTTCTCCTACGCCACAGCCGTTCCTTTGCGAACAGATCGCATTTCATTAGATGAGGAAAATTCATTCGACGAGATCTTTAAATCCGTTTGCTCCTCTTTTAATATCACTCGTGTGCTAAATTCCTTGTCATAGTTCAGAAAAAAATGACATTCTTGCCAATTTATCGGCAAATTATACGTCTTCGGCCATAAATGTTCAACAATTATTGTACGTATTGACATTTTTCATTACTCATTTCATTTCTCATTTTACGTTTATAATATACACATTTTAAATGATATATTTCTTCACTTCCTTCACTAATTCACTTGATAGCGAGCAAAGTGACTGAATTTTTACTTGGCCATATCGTATTTTTGTTGTTGAGAAAAAAGGTTTTCGATAAAGCCAACTTTATATAGCATTTTACATCACATGTGAGGAGGTTAGCGGGGCCGAGTGGTACATTGGTTCGGTTGAATTCGAGCGTCATTCAGGTGTTGTCATGGGTTCGACTCGTATACCTTAATACTCCTTAAACGATCACTGAAGTCCTGATAGTGTCGGGATTGCACCCATATCTTTGACTCATTCGAATAGTTAATAGCACTAGAAATATTAATTGCTATTAGAAGAAGGAAAGTACCATTATATTGCTTCCACTGAGAGAAGGAAGGCACCACAATTTTTTATTTCACGATTTCTTAATTTTTTTTATAACGAATTATTGCACGAAAATAATAAAAATAAAAATTTTAGAAGATTTGTTTCCGTTTTTCTGTTTTTTATTTATTCATTTTTTATCAATTATAAACAATTTTCCAATATTTTTTGTTTCAACTATTTTATAAAAAAAATTTTTTCATATTTTCAAATAACTTTCATTTAAAAATTACATAGAAATAATTTATCTCATGAAATAAAGTACTATATTATTAGGCCAACTTTGCAGTTACTAGTGGAACCATCCTAACAAATAATGACGTGAACTATTGGAGGAAGGAAAGTACCACTGGTGAAGGGCTGAGGAACAGATAAAGTACCTCTAAAGGAGTCGTAGCTTCGTTAAAATATTTGTAGTCTGCTTTTCTTTAATTTTCAATTAATAAAGAATTTACCACTCAAAAAACGTTTCATCCAATCAGCTGATTTTTTTTATCAGTTTTTCTTTTTTCTTTACGAAACATTTTTTATTTACGCCGAAAATTGACATCATACAATCAGCTGTTATCGACATCATTTTTGTTTTTTATTTTAAAAATTCATAAATTTTTTAAATTGAAAATTCAGGTGTTGTAAATAATTGATGAGGAAATACTAGTATTACTAATTAAAGAACAAAGAATTCACTGAACTTTGACTGATGAAAAGATTTGATAATAGAAAATAGCGAGGTGATAGGAGAGAATGAAGAGGGACTGGAGAAAAGGAAAGGAAAATAAAAGAAAGAAAGGAATGAAAAAACACTGAGTGAACGAATACCGTCTCCTCTTTCCTGTGAGGACCACATAACCGAATTGTTTCATTTTTTTAAGCATTTGAGGAATTTCTCTACCGGGGAATCCCGAATTTTTTTCATAGATTTCCTATTCAAGAACTACAAGAAAACTTATTAATAATTATTTCACTGCATGCAATATTTTGTTGCATCGATTGAGAAGAGGGAATCCCCCTTATTCACCCGTTTAATTTTCCACCAGTCGATTACTATTTTCACATGGCTTCTACGTTTCAAATGCTTTCTCAAAAGAACGATCGATAATTTATCAAATGCAAAATATAATAGAAAATGGAGAACATTTAGTGAAAAAAAGATGAAATATCGATCGTTTTATTGATTTTATAATAAAGCATATGTCGAATTGCTTATATCCTTTTATAATTTATAAAAGGAAGAGTAAAAAACTAATTATCTAAGAATTTGGGTTCATTGATCGATCCCCACCCGACCCATTCCCATCCGATCCGCGCAAGTTGCTTGATAATTAATTAATCTTCGGTAATTAATTATCTGATCTTCGGATTCGACCCGAATCGATTGTTTTGATACCATTTTTTAATGACCCAAAAGCAAAATAAATTTAGTGGAAATAAATTAAGCAAAGAAAAATTTATTGATCAAAGATTAGAATGAAATGAATTTGAGCTTAAATTAGCTCTGATATGATGAGTCCAGCCATTCATTTATTAGTGTTTTTCGGCACGCTGGAAAAATCTTTGTTTCGTCGGCGGACCGTGGGCAGCTCGTGAGGCCTTTCAGAGGTCCGAACTGTTTTGCCGCGAGAGCCCTTCTTCTTTCAGTAAGCCTCAACTTGAGGAACCAAAGCAAAAGTTTATTAGACGTTTCCCTCAATAAATTCTAAAAAATATAAAATTTGTTATTTTATGTTGTTATATAAAACGGGTTTATTATTATTCATTAGCGTTTTAAGAAATAAATAAGAATTTTCTCATTTTCGGTTTCTCATTTTTTTGCGGTAAATATCGATAATCCACAAAAAAAACTTTTTAATGACTGGCATAAAATAACAAATTTTTGAAAAATTAAAGGTTTTCTGCTGGTCCACCTGGGTCCCATAAAAGTTTTCTGCTGGTCCACCTGGGTCCCATAAAAGTTTTCTGCTGGTCCACCTGGGTCCCATAAAGAGATTCTTCAATAAGTGTAAAGGAGTCTTTGAATGGTATATTAAAGCCAAAACTTTTCGTTGATTAATTTTATTTTTTATACAATTTTCTAAAAGTAGCGAATTTTAATTTTCAGTTATCAATGTTACCGATATCAGGTCCCTCACAAATGTTATCAATTTATGGCGGAATAACCGCATTAGTTTATATGGAAACTGATTCATTTCGGTTATCGCATCCATTTTTATCCATTTTACCATTTCTTGCATTAGTATTGTTAACAATAAATCTCGCTATGCCAAAGAAGCCGAAAGTGTTAACGAGTATTTCATTTATTGGACATAGTAAGCATATTTTTTTATCAAAGCCGCTGAAACAGTGAATGACCCTAATACACGAAAAATTGGGACTCCCCGGCCGCGAATTGAACCCGGGTCTCGCACGTGACAGGCGCGGATACTCACCACTATACTACCGAGGACGCAGGGCTTTGTTCTTATAAAATATTTAACATGTTATTTCCAAATTTAAATTTTCTTATTTAAAAGTAACACATTGAAAATTGAAAAATTTGTAAAATTTTAGTGAAATTTTCTTTAAAAAATTTGGTTCGAGGAAAAATGCAACAAAAAAGTAGAATTTTTCTCAATAGAAATTTTGCAATAAATTTGTGGAAATGAAAATTTTTAGATTTCTCAAAAATTTAGAATTTATTTTAAAAAAATATTTCAGTAAAATGAGTAAAAAATGAAAAATTTTATTTCAGTGATATCAATATTTACAATGCAAAAAAACATTCGTTACTTAAATTATTCGTTAATAATGAATGCATTATCAAATGTTATTTATTTATTAACGTACATAAATTATATAAAAAAATTATGGAATATATTAGCGATTGGTTTTACGATTTATTACATTTTTATTGTTTATTATTGTTTTTTCGATGTTTTTACGTCGATACCGATTTTTGTTATGATTTTATCAGTGAACTTAGCAATCAATTGTTTTTCTATAACAGCCGCTGGTTCGTTATGGAAATACGGTGCATCACTGAAGTATCCATCGTCTACATCACAGGTTATTTCTTTCTATTTTTTCATACCATTTATAATCGAAGATAGATAAATTGAGTTTGACGGTGCCTGGACTCTCCTACATGTCAATCTATAAGTTCTCTCTCTCTAGCGTTTTATTCTAGCGAAACCATTAAAACCAGAGATGGTGCGAGAAGAAATAAATTAGAATGGGCAAAGATAAATATGCCGTCCAACTTATTGTAAAAATCATCCATTGAACAGTACATACACAGATAAATGCAAATGGTTGCATTTTCCTTCTAACAGCCCCTGTTATTTCTGGTTTTATTGGTTATGTTCGAGTGTCAAAGTTTGAACTCTTCATCTGGCAAGAATACTGGTGAATGGTGAGAAAACTGGCCAGCGAGGTTCAGTCAAAGATAGATATGCAGATGGTTCCCCAGCAGCCATTCAATTTTCACTTTTAATGATTGTTATAATGACTAACATTAAGGTATATAAGGTTCAGCCGATGAAGTCGTAAGGTATAGATTTTAGATTATTATATTTTATAGCTTTTTTGATGAAATTTAAATTTAAATGGAATAATTAATTAATTGGAATCAATTACGGAAAATCTCATTTTTTCAGGCGGATTTTATTCGGTTCATTGGCTTAATAATAAGCATTCTGTATAGTTCGATTATTGTTATAAATCGCTTCGCGAATCGTCTTCCCAACGCGGATTATTATATTCTATTGTTTTATTACATCTCGCAAGGATTATTATTTTTCGCTAATGAAAGGGCATTTTAGGCCTATTTGGCCAATAGCATTTTTGTTCACTACGACCCTTTTCATGTACCTTTTTCATGAATCGTTCGCTAAATCTCTTTTTTAAATGCTTTTTGTCAGTCTAAATTTTAGTTCATAAAATCTTCTCAAATAATTTTTTGAGGAAATTTTCCTATTTTTTGGTTTTCCTTTTCCCTTTATTATTTCCTTGGGTCTTTAAAATTTTAAATATTTATTTTTCGTTTATTTTTAAAATCCCATGATTTGCTTAAATTTATCAATTTATTTCGTTGATTTTAATTTTTAATGAAATTTTATGAAATTTTTAAAGTCTTAATGAATCTTGATTTTTGAATATTTCAAACGTCTTGTCTGTTTAGCTGTTTAATTTGGTGGTGAGTGACACATTTGGTGAGTGATTCTTGCTTAGCTTATTGCCTCGAGCGTCAAGATTGAATCCTTCCTCTAGCAAGAATAAATCTCTCATTAAAAAATCTGTTGCCAGTGATTGATTCACGCATGTTTCTCCTACTTCTCCCTTGTTTTTCAGTAGTTTTTCAGTAGTTTCAGTAATTCTAACCGGTGGAGTGAGCCTAACCATAAAGTTATTTTAATTATTTAAAAAATCCGGTGAATTTCTTAGAATTGTCTTTCTCAATAATTTTATCATCATTAATTTCAAAATTATTATTATTGTTATAACAATTATTTTTTTGAGGGAATTTTCATACTTTAAATCATTATCATTATTTTATTATCATTATTATTTTCGTTCAAATTTACTTTAATCTGTTTTTCATACTCATTTTTTATTTTCGATAAATTTCATAAATTATCGATGAATTTTTCGAAAATTATTTGCGATTTTTAATATTTTAATAATCCATTTTGCTTTTAAATTTGATGCTTTAATGATACTCTAATTCGATTGTATTTTTTAAAGGTTTTTTTTATAAACATGTAAATAATTTTAAAAATTTATAGATTTAACCGTGTATTCTCAATTATGGCATTTGCCAGTATTAAAATATTTTTTTCCTGATTGATAATTGCCCAAAAGTTTTTTTGCTGCATATTGTTAAAAATGCTGTTTTGTGCTGAGTTGCTAAGTTACTTACGGTTATCTCCTCTCCCCAGCAACTGTGGTAGATTTGGATATGGAAACCACTCTGCGGCACCCAAGAGATGTACGGATAGATATACAGTCCAAGGCATAGCACAGTAGGCCTTGAATGTGCTGATGATGTTCTTTCCGCCGACATTTACAAGGATCTGCAATAGATAGGCAGCACCAACGAAAATTGGCCTTCAAGTCTTTGCGAATAAGGCGAATCTCTTTTCTTTCTTTTTTTCAACGAAACGCTGATAATATCGCAATTAAAAAAAATTCATTAACTGTCGATGAAGTATCAGTCTTTCAATATCTCCGGTCCACTCTCATATGTAATGGCCGAGAGAAAGATGGAATTGCAGTCTGGCTGCAACCAGAAGGAACTCTTTGCTTCTAGCAGAACCTCTTTAAAATTGCCAGAAATTGCCTCCAGAACAAAAGTCCTCATTTTTCTGGTTATACCCATTATATAGTTGTAGAAGCAAAAGTGGCAGATATTAGGAAGTTACTGATCATTCTTGTTTTAACCATTCGTTCCTGAGATCCGTTCTACTTGCTGGTCAGTTGAGCAGAATTTCATTTAATTGTATCCACTCGAATACTCTTAAGAAAATCGTTTCAAAACGAGCAATGCGCTGATTGCATAGACCATCTTCACTGTTTGTCTCTATTGTTGTGTGACGGATCGCGCCAAAAGCGATGAGGACAAATCAAGATTTGGCTTGATACAGTCAGAAATTTTGTAGTATAGATGGCCCAGCGAACTTACATGCTGGGAGGAGTTGTTTCAGTTACTTTCGAGAATGGAAGGCTCCGAATATCTTTCCTAAATCGCCAAAGTCGCCAGAAGAAAAAGAAGGTTCATATCGAATTAATCAACTGATAATTATCTGATATTGATCAAAAATTAATAGTGAATTCGAATGGAAATGCTGGTTCATTTTTATTTTGCTTAACGAAGTTATTTTGACGAAGTATTTTGCTTATCAAATTTATATGATTTGTAAAATTCACCAGAAAAAAAAATTTTCGGTAAAATAGTGCGACAATGAAACGTCGAAATACGTCGAGGAGAATACAGCATATAAATAATAAAAGTCGCAGCAAATACGCACTCCACTGTAAAATACAATTTTTGTTCGAATTTGACTTTTTTGTTCTATTTATTATTATTCAGCGAATTTCTTATAATGTGGTGACTCTGCTTCATTTTCTAATGCCATTCAGCCCACTAACTGTTGGGAAAAGAAACTTATTTTACCCGGGAACCCATAATATTACGTAATAATTAGTATAATATAAAGTGCAAATGTTTTACGAAATCATGTAAAGTTAAATTTCCCAAATTTTGGCAAAAGTTGAAAAATTATGATATTTAATAATAATAATACCTTTTATAATAGTAATAGTAATAATAATAGCTCATGAAAATGCCTTTTAAGATATCAAAGATCTATCTTCATTGTACCATCGTTATTATATGTACATGCTGATAAAGTAAATTGCTAGGGCTAATTGATACTCTTTCATTTCAGCCAATCTAATTAAAATTTCTTATAACTGACAAAAATAAAATATAAAAAAAAGAAATATTAAGTAAAATGTCTTTTGATACGCGTTCGCACTATTGCAAAGATTATCGCGACAACAGCACGCTGTATAATTCTCGTGTAAATTCGACTCATATCCATCATAACAACCTTCTTCCTGAAATAACTTTATTTCCAACACAATATTCTCCCGGGGATAGTTCCAAATTGAGGTCGAACTTCCTCTTAGAGACTTTAATTCGAAAAGATTTCTTTGGTTAAAAAAAATTTGCTTATTTCATTTCCAAAAGCAATTGCAACATTGTAAATAATGAATTGTATCTTTTCTTTAGGGCATTGTTTATTTAATTAAATATTTAGATAGTGAAACTGATCGCCTTATTCAATAATATTGTTATTATTACTTTTTATTATTATTGTTATTATTATTATTGTTGCCATTATTATAAAACATATTAATAAAAATATTTCTTGTGTCATACGAAGCAATGTAGTTTATAATTTTTTAAGTCCATCCGAAAAAATTTTAAATTTAGAAGTTTAGAAAGCTCTCACCTGGCAGTGCCCAATGTTGATATATTGTTTTATGATTTTGCTTTGGCAACTTGTAATCCTCTTAGTTGTACCATTCATATTAAATTCTATAGTCCAACAAAATTGTGTATCTTCCGGGCATTCTTCGATTCCTGAACCCTAGGATATAAAAAAATTTAAATTGTCTACTCAGTCAGACTAAAGCCAATATGAAAACCAAATTGAGTTGACTGTCTTACAATTAATCGTCTTTGATGGAAAGTACATGGAAAAAAAGCGTTGTAGCGAAAAATCATGAAGCTATTTAGTTTTTTTATGTCAAAATTTAGTGAGATTCAGAAAAAATTGAGGAATGGTACCAGCTTTGCAAGAAATAGAATTGAAAAAAGAGTGGCCAAGCGGTTTGTTACTGCGACTAAGATCAAGCTAGTTTTGATAAGAATAAGCCCACCATTAAAAGTGGTGATAGTTAGAGGTTCATCGATGATATTCCTCAGGTTCTCCTTATAGCCAGGATATTAGATATTAGCCAAGCCAGAAATGTGCACGTAATTAGAAGAAATAGAAATATTACGATAAAATTTTATAAATAAAGAAAAAACCTTACATGGTACTCGTGCTTGTCCAAAGTAATTATTTCTAGTACTGAAAAGCATTGTATTGCACTAAAAACTGGAAATTGTATAATTAAAAAAATAATTCCAAATTTTTTCATTGGAAATCCTGCAACAATACCACTCGGGTAAAATAAAGTAATGTAAAATAAAGTTATTTGTAAAATTTACTGTCTGTCTGGCAAAATTTATGGCACAGCATGAAGGAAAAAATATAATTATTTATTTTATTCTCGCAGATTACCTTTCAATTTTTAATTTACCCTATGAAATTATCATTTTTTATCCGTGGCAAAGGAGACGATATGATAGGTAAATACTGCAGTATCAGTAAATAAAATTTCTGGAAATCTGAACCTTCCTTGCATTTATCCAATTTTTATTCATTCCTATTATTTGATATTCAAATATGAATTTAAATTTTAATTAATAAACATCGAAAATATTTAAAAGCATTAAAATGAAAATGATAAAATAGTAATAATATGAAGCAAAATTGAGCGTCTCATATTTATTTATATAGAAATACTAAAATCAAACTGAAAACAAGTTCTTTTTAAAATAAAAAATAATCAAGTATTTTCATGCAATATGTTCCATATAAATTACACTCGTCAAATTAAAATTAAATAATGGTAAAACGAATTTGCGAATTGTTTAGTGCGATGATAATAATAATAATTAATAATAATAATAAATAATAATAAATAATAATAATAGTAATAACAATAATAAATAATAATAATAATATGACTCGTGTTAAAGGTCAAATCCCCCTTTATTGTAAATGTAAACGTTGAATTAATTAAAAGCGTTGCGCACTAATTATCGAAAAAATTCGATAAATTTATGCAATACATTTGAGTTTTAGTTTGAAAGAATTTGTTTAAATTTTTCGCTAGCAAAGTATCAAAAATTCCAAGCATTTCTTCTTTGCCAAATTCAAAAGGCATTTGGTTTAAAAAAATGGGAACGATTTTGTGTATCCATTAAACAAACCAGTTGAGTTTGTAGAGAACCTTCGTAAGGAAAATTTTAAGTCTCAAATAGGCAAAATTAGAAGGTATATTGAGTATGAAATTGGTCAATGCAAATAAACAGTGTTTCGTTTATTTAATTTGAAGCGTCGGCGCGCAGCTTTTGCTCAAATTTGCTGCAAACTTATCTTCCAAAAACCAAGTACCAATTACCAATTTACCTGTGGCAACAAGCAGTTAAACTTTGCCCCCTCTCTGTGGAGACAGTGATGTCCAACCAGAAGTAATAAGCGACCTTAGAAATAAATAAAATAAAAAACGCCAGAGTTTTTAGAAATACCCTTATTTGGCAAAATAAAATTTGTGCTTGAACATTAAATAAATGTAAATTGGATATTGTCTGATTTGAATAAATTTGAATTAAATTTAAAATTGGATTTTGCGATTCTGCTTTCTCGCTTTTATTTTTTAAAAAAATTGCCAACTATTTATTATCAACTATTTATCATATTTATTACGTTCAGTGATGAAAGCAAGATAGATGAGTGGATAATAACTCAGATAATCATGTTGACAGCAAGGTTTGCCGTTAAAAAGGTAGGCGTCTGTATTTCTACTGCCAAATGACCCTTGCAAAAATTTCTGGTCACCATCTGAACTGGCGCCTAAACAGAAATGGTGAGCATATTGCTCACAGTTTTTCTCAATTATTTCTATTTTATTTTCTTAATATTTTATTAAATTATTGAATTAAGATAGTTATTTCGTTTCGAGCAATTTTTGATTGATATATTTTTAAGAATTTCTTACTCGAAATTTTAGTTATAGGATTGTTTTCCATCCATATTTATAAATTACAATGTTTCCAAAATTAATGATGTAAATACAGTTGCCATTTTCGAAGAAAAGAATTTTCCTTACTTTAAGTTTTACTTATTTATGTTTCATTAACTCTAAAATTGTCTTTTGCATTTGCGACATATTTGCAACTGATAAGCGATCTTTGTAAAAAAAAGTGTGTTCGTGAATATATTTGATGGAAAAGGTCTGTAGTATATCAATCATCGCAAATCAGTTTCACAGAAAACGTTGATTAAAGTTTGATTTTTCATGTAAACTTATTTCATAAAATTTAAAATCATTTCAAACTAGTTGAACCTTTCTTCTATAGGTGATTGTTCATTGATATGGCACATTATTGTAAAAATATTGTAAAGAGACCCAAAAAACGTTATATTAGTTCACTATGAAAGTGCTAAATATCTTTTTTCTGAAATTATCAAATCTGTTAAAATAATTCTGGTAACTTTTTTGCAAAACAATTTTCATAGCGATAAGGAGGTGGCAGTGGCACAAAAGCATTGGTTTTGAATAATTATATTAATGATAGATTAATCAAATTGGATTTCCAAATAAGATTCCATAAGATTTTCGTTCGTGACCTTTTTAAATTTTTAAATTAGATAATAAATTCAAAAAGATGTCAATCTCTCATTTTAACAGCGTTGCACTATAACTGCTCTTTTAATGCTATGATAAGGCAAATTTACCTTCAATTTTTGAGCGGTTTCGTAGCATTAGACCGAGGAGACCAAAATCATTCGATGTTTTTAGGCGTTATAGCGAAGTGAAAAGTGATGTAATGAGCTGATATTATTTCTGCCGTCATTCGAAGTCATAATAGTTGGTCATTCCGCAACCAGTAGTCCAATTCTAATCTGAATGAGACCGAGCTGAATTCACACAAGTTGCCATAAGTAAAAAGAAATGAAATGGAAACGATTGTCATGTTCCAAAGGGCATGATTAGCTCCAATCGTGAAGCGCTTAATGGCATGTTGAGGACAGGTCGACAGCTAGGCTTTGGGATTTTATGTGCCAGTGGAGATGTGTCTCTGTTTTATTAAGCAGCAGGTCTTCTTTTCAGCATTAAGAAGAGCACTAGCATATTTATGTGGAATTCGCCAGGCATCAAATCAAATTAATTATATTTTGGTCGATACAATATTTCAAAGATATTTCAGAGATTTTAAAATTTCCTACAAACAATTAAGCTAAGTTTTTTAAAATTTTAAAGCAAAGATTAAAGAATAAAAAATAAATTATAATAAACTGTATACGTAAAATATACGTGTATATATATATATATATATATATATATAAAGTTGAAGGAATATATGTATATATAAAGTTATATATTTGAAATAAATTTTTTCCTTTTTATTTCCTAATTTTTTCATCCATCCTTGATTTCTTTTTTCCTTTTTTCGTCTTTGACCAGAGTAAACTTGTCATCATATTAAAAATACGATTGGCTGCTGAGGACCCACCTGTATCTCTATCCTCAAGTGACTTTATGATGAAAGGATCAGGCCTCTTTGGCGCGACTTCTGCGCCTTCCGACGCGCGTGATACTAGCCCGGCGGTACATGCGATGAATATACGATCCGAGCGTAACAATAAAGTAATTCCAAAGCTTGAGCATAGGATATGCTCGAAGCGGGACAGTTACTCAGAACCCATCAAGAGAGACGAGAAACTTAATACTTTCAAGGAGTTTTAGGCAAGCCAACGTGTGGAGCCGAAGCATTTCAATGTAAAATATTTTAACCAGAGCCAAGATTCGAATGAAAATAACTACACGGAAAAAGCAATATTTCCGAAAATCTTTTAATTATTTCCAGTCAAAGACAGTCAATATTTCAATATTTCAAATTTATTGAGACTTGCAGAACCGTAATTTCTCTGGAACTTCCAAGAAGTACTTTCTCAGTTGAAACATCGATGAATCACTCTAGGACATACGACTCGAAAGAAGGCGAACTGGGTTCCAGACGAAAAAATCCAGTTGTCCGGTCACTTCGCCTCAGCACGCATATCATCAGCTTCTAGACTCGCAACGAGACAAAAATTGATAGTTGAACAATATGGAGAGATATTCGAGTGAGCGATCATCAAAATTTTGTAAGGGGCTTGAAAAGTAGCCATTAAAATGATCCGAGATAAGATGGAAATCAAAGATCGCATCCACTGTAGAATTTTTCGAGAATTCTAAACTTAATCACTGGAAGCCATCCAGCTCGAAATAAGAACTGATATCCATCAGTCCGAAGCGATGGCGTCGGACCGAACAGCTTGGAGACATCTTTCCCTTTCTCTTTCCCTTGTAGCCAGCCGAGCCAGTCTGACCAGTAATGGTGAGAGCTGTTAGAAGAAGAAGTCCGTAGAGCTGCGTCCTTTCCCCTACAATATTCAACTGGATAGACCGGATAATGGGCAGCGTTTGTCGGTACTCAAGAGTGTGTGAATTAGTCCAAAGCACGTCATCACAGACCTTGAATATACTGATGATGTAGTCCTTGTCCTTTTTGCTGACAGTTATGAGAAAAATAAAAATAATAACAACAATATAATAACAACTACAGAGAATTGGAATCAATGTAAGTAAAACGAAAATCTTTTCGTCTTATATATAAGAAGCTGATAAAATGCTTCTTTTTATAAATTCATTGCCGATTGTGATGCCCGATTTTAAACACCTTGAATCCACTCTAATATCGAATGACCAGGCAAAAGACGATATTATAATCCGAATAACGGCCCTAGAAATACGTTCTTCGGGTTGACGAAATCTTTATGGAGCAGTCGTGAAATCAGCATAAAAACGGAAGTCTGAATCTATATAGCAGCAATTCGTAAGGGAAAGGATTCAATCTTGCTATATGACTGCGAAATATGGCCAATGAGAGTGGAGAAAGAAGTTACCTATTTTTGACCACTTTTGTCTAAGGTTCATTTTACACATTCGGCGAGTA
Source organism: Dracunculus medinensis (assembly GCA_900625125.1). Classification (NCBI taxonomy): domain Eukaryota; kingdom Metazoa; phylum Nematoda; class Chromadorea; order Rhabditida; family Dracunculidae; genus Dracunculus; species Dracunculus medinensis. The sequence continues at coordinate 146,231 of UYYG01001206.1, forward strand.
GATAAACACCACTTGCATTAATAGTACCATCACAAAGCGTCACCTTCGCTAGTTTAGGATACATCCTTCGTCGCTCACCACAAGAGTTGACATATTTATTTATTTATTTATTGATAACCAGCCAAGCAGGGCGACAACGCCATGTGCTTGTATTAATAATAACAATTAAGATAACAGAAAAAGAAAAAAAATATAACACATAAACAAAATTACTATAAAACTATATGACAAAAATTAACAATTTAAAGAGGAAATTACAGATCAATATAATATAGTACAATTCGAAGTAACATATATAACCTGAAGATAAAAAAATCGAGATTTCTCACTTCCTGCAGTTCTTGCTGGTGTATATATTTCGTTACTTGCTAAATCGTGTGATAGATGGCGTCAAAAATGAGGTGGGAATGGCTCAGTGGGTTGTTGTTCAATTGAGGGAGCTGATGCTGAGGTTCGGTTCTCCGCAGGAGTCCAGAAATCCAGGTAATGTTGGCAACTCATCCGATTTCTATCGCCAAGGGACTCTGTTTGTCCAATGCGACGAACCAGCGGAGCGAGTTTAACCAGCATAGAACTTTGAAAAAACTCTTGGTCTAGCGATGGCGTCAGACCGAGCAGCTTGGATACCTTTGTAGTCAATGGAGCCAGCCTAACCAGTATAATGGTGAGTGTTTTTAGAAAAAGAAGCTTCAGGCATTCTCTGATCAATTCATCCTTTGGTGCCATCTGGCTGAAATATTTCTGAATGCTTTGTTCAAGAGTTTTGTTCAAAATAGTGGCTTTCATCAAATCACATCGTCTTTCAGGCTGGTTTATAATTTTTGGATATTAGACTTAGGGTGGAAATTCCTGTGTATTGTGAGAAATTTCCTAGTTTTCGCTTAAGCAGCTCCACTTTATAATGCGAACTGTCTACCTAATGACTGGCAGTATATATTTATGATGTGGATTTTGTTTTTTGTTCATCCCACTGAGCTGATTCTTCAAGACTTCTTTTGTCTTTTAGGTGAAACATAGATGTTGCAGCCTTCCTTGTCGCGGTTGACATATAACTGTGGAATACTAAGGTACTTGCAGCTAGCCTTGACAGCAAGTCCACCCCAGTAATAATTACTACTCTTCTTCTCTTTACTACCATCTGGCCACATTTCTCTAATAACATCCGAATTTCTTCGCTGCCGATCAGAGTATTACATGGATAACCGAATCAATTTCTCGTTTACTTTTTGCATATAACTTGATGTTATCAATGTGGAAAAGATGGTTGGTAGTCGTTTGCGTCTATATCCGCTTATCTTACTGAGACCTATGCAAAACAATAGAGGAGAGCATCGCCTTGGTATATGCCAAACATAATAGTTGTTACTTACTGTTACTATTTCGCGAGTTACTGTTTCGAGTTGATTTCAAGTGCAGTCCACGGTCATCCCGTTGAATTCTCAGTAAACGTCTTTTGGGTCCTATTGACTTTGTATAGAAATATAGATCCATGTATGGGGCATTGATTCATATGCTTTCCTATAGTCAATCCAAGCTGTACAGAAATTGGTCAAAAGGTTGGATTGGAACGATTGCCTTATCTATGAGCAGCTGGTGTTCTGAGCCTCTGGTGCTGTTCCTAATGCCTTTTTGAATTGCATTCATATACTGGCTCATATGAAGCCTGATGGCAATGGTATATCCGGACCAGGTGCAATCCAACTTTTCAAATTTTTGAGTCGCTGTTGAATGCCAACAACTGTGATAGTAATTGTTTCTTGTTCTAGGAGGTATCTATAGATTAATTTTATATATATATATATATAGGGCTTGGTGAATATGAAAACCACCATCTTGAAGGGAACTCGAGCATTCAAAAATATATTAACAAGATCGCACCAAGGGATACATTGTAAAGAGAATTTCTGTGATTCGTAGAAAGATTAGAAATAGATCAAGCAAAGAAAAATACATAGAAAGGCAAGACTCGCCATGGGTTGCACCATAGCTAAGGTAGCTGAAATTGTGAAATTTTACCAGTGGTTGGAAAAAGCTAGACTAAAAGGCAACACTGAGGTATTGATTATAGCAACACAAAAATAGGTAAGCACCAGGTCCATCGAAACAAGGATCTATTACACTAGACAGACGCAAACTACGCACCCCATAAACATATGGTAGCAGGATGTAAAATGCGGGTAGGAACGACATACACTGAAAGGCATAGCTAAATAGCTCCTATTATCTACTTGGTATATGGCTTAAACTTTCTCAAAACTAAATTAAAGCGAAGATTTTGTGGGGCTTCTCCATACAGACAAACAACTACTGCCAAATGGATCAGATACCGTGGTAGTAGATAAGAAGTAGAAACCAGCACTGGTGATAGATATAGCAATATTAAACGACAGGAACGTCAGAAAGAAGAAATAAGGAAATACCAAGGATACCAATACCAAGGACTGAAAGAGGAACTAGAGAAGATATGGACAATATTGACTAAAGTGATAATTGAAACACTTGGAAACAACTGGAATCTTAAATTAGAAAAGTGATTTCAACAGATTCCGGGAATAACATCAAAGATTTCTGTCATCATCAAAGAAGAACGCAATTAGAGCTAAGATAGAACCCCCTCAATCTCCCAGGCCTCTGGTAAGGCACCCGAGGTTGAGGACGATTATGATCATCCACGTGGAGTAAAAGAAAAGTCTTATATATATATGTATGTGAGCGTTAATTTATTTAGAATTTGATAGGTTCTCCAGTAGGAAGACTTATGACGGATACATTATATAGAGCGTAACAACAGGTGTCGTTAAATGATGCAATGCGGCTTTAACTTTGACCACAGGGGATAAGATATTTCGTCTTTAAGTTTTCACAAAATACAATAGAATAGAGAAGAGTTTGACCAATGAAAAAGGTAACTTTCCGGCTGTCTCCTCCACTACATAAGTGGATGAACTTGTTTGGAATGTTTGGATTTGTCATTGTCGTTTGTGCCGCATGGGCTCAGACCACAGATTCATTGGGAAAGTAATGGTGGGGAAAAGAACGATGATGGATGCCGTTTTTTTATCGCGGTAGTTTAATTACCCAAATTTGCTCGTAGTTTAAAATAACGATTGGCCAATTTGAAATTATCTTAAAAATAACCGTGGTTGGCATTAATGTAATTTTGTGGGAACTAGGAAAAGGACTAATGATTCAGATTCTCGGGCGAGTAACGAGGTTTGAAGGCTGCTAAGCGGTATAAATATAGTAGTAGTGGGCGAATAGAATGAATTCTACTGATTACTTTCCTACTGATCTTTTTAAATTTGAATGTTTGCGAAAATATTTTTGTGAATGCATGTTTTGATAGCGTTGATATGTTTCGGCACAAAATGTTTTGCAATTTTGTGTATTTTAATGAACCAGAAATTGAGCACCTGCGCAGGACAGGTTTTTTAGATTAATTATTTATAATCAGTCAGTGAATTAATGAATGAATCTTTTATGGTAGAAAACGATTATTGAAGAAAAATTCGGTTTCAGACCTTACTTTTTGCAATTTTTCTTCTGTTTTTAAAAGAAGCGAAGTGAATGAAATGCAAACAGCATTTGAATTTCGTATTTGATAAAACTTCGGCGGATGTTGTTACTCAGCGAAGTCGGTGAAAAAATCGACAATAAGCATTTAAGATAATATTTCATAGTTTACAAAGAGGGATTTCTGTTATGGAAACAGCATTTAACAATAAGGCATTGCTTCAGGCATTGCATCCCCCTTTCTTGACTGTTCTAGGAATATTTCGAAATTCTTGTTCTTTATATCTTTCCGCTGTAGAAATGTTACAAAATTTCGCCCTAAAAGCATTTTGCAATATTAAGCAGTGCCCATGAAAAATTTGTTGAAATTTTAAATTGGAAATAATGGGTAGTAAGTTTTAGCTATCATTGCTGTAATATTTAACAAATATACAATAAATTGGTTTATTTTCTTAAATGATTCAATCAATTATTTGTTAAAAAAGCAAAACTACAAATATTTTTATGAAATTTTCTGAAAATTTGCTGATTATATTCCAAACCATATTTCATTTTATTAAACGCAAATTGTAGTTGCACGATTTTTTTTAAATCGATGTTTCCAATATACCTTCTTCGTCGAACTAATTCTGCTTTGATTGGCTTGGCTTATTAAAAACCTTATGTAAAAGTTTATGGCCTGGGAGTTTATGGCTTAAAAATAAATGAGCAACTGCCCCTCCCCCCCGACACCATTAATTTTTTCATTTACAATAATCCTTTCAAATATTTCAGTCCAATACTGTTTCAAGGATAATGGATAGTTTCCCTCATAAAATGAGTGCATATGAACTGCTCGATTTTCAGAAAATGAAAGTGTTCTAAAGCACCATTTAATAATTTTATGTTTAAATTGTAATCCATTTTTAATTTCTAATACGTCGGAAAATCGAAAAACAGACCGACCAATCGAATCTGAAGAAGAGATAGCGAAATATCTCAGCAGAAATTATTAGAGATGCAATTCATCAATAACCGAAAGTGTTGCTTGCTGCTTGGATTTCTGCAGTTCATCCTCTTAAATATCACTGGAATGGAAGACTTAGCTTAACGAAAACAAGCTGCTTCGCTAATCAGCTGAGATTCTATCACCAGAGGGTCTCTCTGCGGTGCAATTGGGCTTTATTTTTACTGTCATCAAGAAAAACAAGGAAAAATTTGAACAGGCTTGTCGTATTTTATTGAAAATATATATCGCTGATTGATTTTAGCTTAAAAAATAGATTCTACGATTTTTCCATAATCACTAGAACTAACAAATGCTAAAATGCTATTATTTTCATTTCTTAAAATTTTTTCAGTTTCAAAAGTTTAATTTAGACCAAACACCGAGCAGAAACCTTTTTCGCCAGTTTTTTCACTTTCACTTTAGAAGAAATTTTTCTGATTAGAAAGATTTCTGATTAAATTATCCATATGTTACTTGTTACTTCTTTCTGTAGGAAATCGCATATTTGGATTTTTCGAAATTTTTAATTTCTATTTTGAATTAATAAAACTTCAAATTTAATTTAATTTAAATGGCTTATGTTAGGCGTGCTAAAAGGTAAAAAGCACCATTTTTTGATTGCGAACCCTGAAATTAAATCCAAAGGAAAAGGAGTGGGAAAGTAATAAGAAAATAAGAAGCATTTGTCACACACATTGATTTCTAGGCACTTTTATAGATTTTTTCTCCGAACTTTTTATCCGAAACTTTTTAGTACTACCGAGTAGATTTTCTGAAAAAAGCAGATTAGCAAGTAGGATAAAACACTTCCAAATGTTATGATCCGAAGCCATTTCTAAAAGTAATTAAAACCTGCCCTTCCTTTTTTCACTGTCTGTTTTGGTGGGTAGCCTAAGCTTTCTCCTCTGGCTATATCGTCTATATCGTGATTGATCCTCTTCACTTTTGATACCACCCATCACTTTAACAAATCGCAAGATATGCGTTAATTCCTGCGGTAGATGAAGTATTTAGACAAATCAGCGCAGACGACGCTTTGTGATGATATTTTTAATGCAGGTGGTATTCGAGCAAAAATGGCTGCAGTCATGTGAGACTCTGTTCACTAGGCGGATAGATAAGATGTTTCAAGTAGAAATGGTTAAGAGCAGATAGCTTGCTGATGTCTTCCACTTTCATTGGCCAAGTTTCGCTCTATAGAATCTATAGAATTGTAGCCAGACAGATGCGAGCTTTTTTAAGTTTTCTTTTAGGGCTTATTTCTCCGCGATTCTAAAGTGTTTTCGTCAGGTGAAAGAAGGCATCTGATATATATAAAACGGAACTCTTCACACCAGCGCACACTTTAGAAGGTTGTATTAGCGCAATCATACTAAATGCAAACGCTTAAATGAATATTTAAATTATTCAATGATATGGGCTATTTTAGATGTGATAACGATTTTAAAAAAGACGACACTAAAGACGCTCTAAGGTGATGCTGGCGACTCTCCTGTATTTCTATCGCCAAGGAACTCCCTGGCGTATTGCCCAATGCGACAAGCCAGTGGAGCGAGTTTAACCAGTAATGGTGAGGACTCTTAAAAGAAAGAATATTTTAAGAATATGTTCTGAAGTGAAGAGGTTATCATTTAGCTATTTCAAAAATGATTAGGATTGTCAGATTCTATTATCATTTCACATTATCTTTATTAGATCAATGCTATTCACCATATTATCATTCATTAGATATAGATATAAGTAGAGCAGCTCATTTTGTTGTAGTCTCTTTCGGAGCCGCAGTGCTGAGATTCTGTTTCCACAGTATATAAATCTAATTTTATATACTTATATCCATATCTATTTTATATAATATATCTATTTTGATAAAATCTGTTTGATATTGGCGGCACTTGTGGTTCTATTGCCAAATGGCTCTCTAATAAAATTTTTCTGATCCTGCAAGCCAGTCGAGTAAGCGTTACCACGTGCTTTTTTTTTTTAAAAAACAGTAGACCAGCAACCGTTGAGAAGATCATTAATCAGACTGTGAAGCAAGTCAACCAAGGGTACATGTAAATTGTTTCACATGAGAGTCATAGTTCTAATGGCCTCTCGCTTGACAAGAGAAAAATCGGATGAAAACGATGAGTTCCATCTAGTTTCACCGTAGCAGTCACCCTAACCAATTAAACAAAATGGAAAGATGAAGATTTGATAAAGATGTTCGGAAAGATATTCCTAATAGTTTAATTACAACTAAATCGTTGAATGGGTCAATCAGTAGGTCATTAATCAAATCATTCGCAACAACTGCTTTCTGATAAAACTCCCAAGTGGCTGATCAAACACCATCAATAAATAAAGTGCTAATAAGAAATCTTTCATTCTCTTCATTTTCCGCGATTTTTATCTATGAATTACCTTAATTATCTTCACCGTTGTTATCACCAATTATTTATTTGCTTGTTTATTTAATTGCTTATAGAATTGCTAATCGTTAAATTAATTTTCATTTTTAAAAAATGTTTTTAAAAATTCTGTAAAAACAGGTAAATTTATTAGTTTTAATCGGCTAAAAACCATAATTTTCGATAAAAATCTTTTAGAAATGAATAGAGAAAAGAATGTTGTTGACACTTTCGTTGATAATATGAAAAAATTTGATAATCAAAAACGCTTCAATAATGTTAGTTTACTTTTTTTAAATTTATAAAAATTATTCTTTTTTTCGAAACAGAACAAACTGCAAGATTTGTCATATAATTTACCAACATTTGCATATGGTTTCATAACGTCCGCATGCATCTTTGCGTGTTTACAGCCATTTTTATAACCATTAAACAATGAAATATGTTTGGTCAAAGAGGAAATTACTAAGAGTTTTAAGGCAAAAAATAAAAAAGAGCACCGAATGGTGCATTTAAACGAAATAAAGGGATTTCTTGAGATACTAAGAAAGTGCGTTTTCCAGTGTTACAAAACTGCTTCATGAACCACACAGTTCTCCGCATTCTTTTCGCAGACCCCTTTCCCTTCCTATTCCCTTTTTTTCTACGCACACTATTCTTCCTTAACCAAAAATTAGCATTGAATAACGCCTTAAGCTGACTTTTAGTCACTATTGGAAAGATTTAAATGTCGGTTGCAGCTTGATTCGGTTCCTTGGCTGGCCGAATGGCTATCTATTCAGCCTGTGGCACATTTCTTTGCCTCTTCGTTCCGGTTGCTGGCCATCTAATAATAATTCTAAATGTGGTAAATCGGACGTGTCTGAGCTTTCGGCCTCTTTGCGCGGAATTGTCTTGGACTTCACATAAAATTCTTATATTATATTGTTAAATACAAAAAATACATTTAAAATTTATACGAATTGCCGAATAATTTGCGCTAAATGATTCGTTTGGCCGATCTCATACAATTATTTATTTGGATTTCATTATAATTTTCTTTATTGGATGATTTTTTTTGAAATATTTTGTATTTAAATATTTTCGATATATTGAAATTTGAAAGAATCATCACTTGAAATTGCAGTTGGGAATTGCGCGAAATACTCGTTTAATCGAGAATATTGTGCAGTTGCAGTTACATTTTTGGACATTTGTGCTGGCGTCCCTGCACTGTTACGCATGGAGAAGAAGGCAGCAACGATTTGCAAATTTCTTTTTCGTCTTATTTTTTGTTGTTCCGTTCGGTTTGATTTTTTTCTGTTTTTAATTTGAGATCATTTCCAAGTTTGGGTGGAAACTAGGATGGCCGACTGGTTTGTTGCTTCGGCTGAAGTTATCGTAGCTTCGATCCCTTCCTGTTGATGGGAACTCATCGAAAGTGTAGTATTGCTAGTGCCAAGTGACTGCTTCACGCTTATGGCCAGTGTGGCTAAGTAAATAAGGAATTGCGAGTGCTGTTAGAAATTTAGGTGGGGTCTCCATTCCTGGACAAGGGAAGTTTCTGGAAGAGCATGGCGTCCACAGTTGTCCATTTTCTTCAAACTTGAGTGGTCTTTTTTTCTGTGTATATGGTTTTGTTTATTGTTTATTGTTTTATGGTAATTGTTGCTTGTCTGCTCTTCAGCAGGAAAATTCCGAGTTCGAATTTCTTCAGCTTTCCCCTCACGGCAAATTTATTTTATTTGCCGCATAAAAATCTACTTCTGAAGGTTTTTGGCTGCCTAACTTTATGAGTTCTTTTATCTTTATTTGTTTTAGTATTATCAGTATGTTGCTTCGTCTCAGCAATGATAACGGGGATAATATGTTTGGGTTATATTTTTTCATTCTTTCCGTCAGTTCGAAATAGGGTACTTCAAGATCCAACTACAGGTTAATCTATGAAACAATTTATTTACAATTAAATATAAATAATATATTGAATATTAACATACATATTATACATTATAATTCACAGTCATTTTTTTTTCTGTTCATAGTTGTTTATGATTAAATAAGTCCTAATTTCAGAAAAAAACTTTCAAAAACTAATCTTTTTTTAAAAACTTTCCTTTCAGCTGTAATAAATCTGAAATAAGTAAAGAAGTAATAAAGAAGCAGTGAGATCTTTCGTATTTAAGGTTTAGCTAAAAGTTTCTATTGTTCCTGCGCTATCATTTTTATCATTCTTTTTAAGGCCAAACGGCCTATCCTCGGCTTCGTCGTTTATCATCAGTTATATCTTCCCGAAAATCATCGGTATCGTCTCAGATTTCACGTGATTCTTTAATTCATTCTAGTATTTCTTAATTTTTATCGCTGTATATAACTTATAGTTTTTTTATTAATTTGTTTTTACGCTATATTTTTTTCTACTATTGAGAATCAATATTTTGTGTGAGAATTATTTTGTGAACTATTTTTAAAATTATCTACTGCTCACTTAATTTTTTGTTCTGTTGTACCAGTTAATGGATTGGAAATTAATTAAACCAATTTTTTAAAGAAATTGATGGATGCTTCAACGTAGTAGTTGTATTTGATTGATTTGTTAAAAGAAAATAGATAGTTGTAAATTTTAAACGACCTAATTTCAACAGTTTAATTAGTTGATTATTTAATTGGATTGATCAGCGATATAAAAAATAATTTTTCCAACTTGTCAATAACATTCGTTTTGTGTGACTATTCAATCTTTTTTGTTAGTTTTTTAATATTTACAGGTAAAACCTGAAATTTATTTTATTTTAGATAGATTTATTTAATGGATTAGCCTATTGTTTTAAAATTTTTTGCCGAAGAGTTTATTTCTTCTTTTCCGCTTTCTTCTAATAGATCTGACCATTATACTGGTTAGGCTGACTCCGCTGGCTACAAGGGTAAGATGTCTCCAAGCTGCTCGGTCTGATGCCATCGCTAGTAGCAATAGAAGCTATTTCCTTTTCCATCGTTTAAGTCCGTGTGTCGTTGGTTCCCCTTTACGCTCAAAATCTTTCCTGACTGTCACTCCAGGTCTTGATTGGCTCTTCTTCGATTTTGACGGCAACCATCACAGGGTTCGGCAAGTAGCGAAATATGCGTCAGCCAACTTCTATGGTGGATGATGGAAAATGTGCCCAAACCAACGAAGGCAAACGCTCAATGATTATTAATATAGGTCGTATTTGAGCGAAGATGCATATAATTATGTGCAATTTTATCCGCTCGATGGAAAAAGCAATGACTTTTATTGATCTTTTTCTCTTTCACTAATAGAAAGCAAATTGAGATGATAAGAAATTAAACAAATGTTTGAAAAATTGAAACTAATAAAATATTTTCTTAAAAAAAGGAATATTTTTTAAATTTCACTTAAATAGCACAAATGAGATTGGCAAATTTACAAATAAACTATAAGAACTACAACACTATCGACTTTTTTTCTTATTGTTTTGAAAGAAATTATAGCGAAAATATCAAAAAAAACGAACATAGCAAAAAAAGTCGACATTAAGTATCATTATCACTCCATGAATCAAGTTCAAGAAATGAATATTTTGTCATTTCGTTGCATGGATAATCAGTCTTCGGTATCCATTGTGAAATTTCTGATCCCAGTGCAAATATCTAAGAACATTATTGCATTTTTTTAATATATATATTATTCTTAGAATTTTTATAATCTTTCGCTTATTGTTAAATTTTTTTAACAATTATAATTTTAAATTGCAAGCAAAAAATGAATTGTTTTTTAATAAAATATATTAATTTTTCGTTTGAATTTAGTTCTATTAAAGTGAGAAAACATTCATACATGGTTATTATCGCTATTGTAGATAACAAAATTACAATCAGAATCGGTTTCCCAATCTCGCACAAAATATCCTTCATCACCCAATAAGCTGATAATTTCAATTTTTTTTCCATGTGGTAGAAATAAACGAAGGTCGCCATTTTCAGAATATAAATCAAATTTTACAACATCGAAATCTCTGGTTTTTGGACCAAGCTTAATATAAAACAAACTTGAAATTTAGGAAAGCTTTTATTAAATAATTAATGAATACAAAATAGATAAAAATGAATTTTACTGAGAAAACGAACTTTTATACGTGAATAAAGCTGCATATTATGCGTTCTATATATGCACAATTCTCTTTGACATAAACAAGCAACAAACAAACCATCATTGGAACAACGAATACACAATACTTTTGATTTCAATTGAATATTTAGATGTTTAAATCGATGCCCATTCCTAAAATAAATGAAAGAACATAAAAATTTTTTTCTTAAAAATTTTTTTCGATCTAACGATTCAATACGAATTGAAAACGATTTTAAAATGATTTTAAATTTTTGTATCTTTTATAGTAAATAATTTTACAATAAAAAACTCATTTGAAAAAGTTTATAAAATGGAACAAAACCTGAGAAATGAGATATTAACGAACTCAATAATAAAAAAAATGAGGTTTTGGAATTAAGGCTTGGTGGTGGTAATTCATTTACCTGGTATCAAAAAGGTATAGTTCATTGGTGTTGCTAGCGGAAAATATTAGATGGTCACTATCAACCACCCACTGTACGGATGTACTTGGTGTACAATCAAGAAACTGCCGTTCATCAAATCTTCTAGAAATAAAACTATCATATAATGAAAAGAAAAAATTACTTGAAAAGAACCTTGAATAAAAAGATTCATACAAATGAATATGAAAATTTATGAAAATAAAAGCCTTAGATTACAATAAATAACAACGACCTCATATCCATAATACATGTTCCATTTTCACCTGACAAGCCAATTAAATAGTTGTAGCGATTCCAGTTAAAATATGAAAATCCTTTAACAGAAATCAAACAACGATCGTCCAGAGATGTTTCTGGATCGAAAGCCTAAAGAAAAAAGTTTATAAGAATTAATGGAACTAATATAAATGTAACTAATATATAATGGAACTAAATAAAAATCATAAAAAAATATAAACTGCTAATGAATTCTGAATTTCATTAAACTGATAAACTATTTAATAAATCAGTTGCCAAGATAAAAAAAACACACTGAAAAACTGCTTTTCGAACTAATCGCGCATATACGATCATTCACAGGAGACCATTCGCAATGACAAATATGATGAAGGTTACTGAAATTTGAGAAAATAATCAATTTAAAATACTTGATCTTACTTGACCTTAGTTGAGGTAACATCATTTATTAGCCACTGGGCGCTTTTTTAACATGTTCGTTTTCTATCAAAAAAATTTTATCGATTATAATATTCACAAAATCCTAAAATATAAAACCCATCTGATAATTTTTAGATTTTGCGACGAGTTATAATGAAAAAAGAAGTGATAGTGACAAAATTTAAATCGTCAAAACTAAAAAAAACCATCAATACTTGTAAATCTATTCCAAATAATTCTATGGTTAAAAGGTCAAATATTTTAATACGGTGTTCTCCGACGCACATGATACCCCCAGCATAGTGGTACATGCCATAAGTATACAATCTGCACGTAGTAAAACAACCTCAAGTCTTGAGAATATGATGTGCTCTTGAGCCAGAGTAATTGCTCGAAACTGTCAAGAGGAATGGAATATGAGAAAAAAAAATTGCCCGATGGTACTCTGCACGAGCAGCGTACTGGCCATAGCTGCTTAGAATGTCAGAACGCTTATAGACATTGTAAGCCAAGCGATCACTGCCCACATTCTTTCCAAATATCGCTTGCTTGTTGGAAATTTTCCTCACTTCTGATCTCGAATAATTATTAAATCAGGTTCTCAAGTAGAGGTACTCTGTCATTGCGATGTTTCGGACAAATTGGAGTGAAATGGCATAGCGATTGTCTGAAAAAAGTCTGATTGAGAAGCGAGTAAAAGACCGTATAACTTGTCCTCACTTCAAAGGAAAGTTCTGAAATATTCGGTCATCAATACATATGCTCCAGATGCGCAGATGACCACACAAGGACAAGTTCTATGCGGAATTTCAACTATTAATAACAACTCTGCCAGAAGATTACATGGCCATAATCGAGGGAGAATGGAATGCACAAGTCACAATGCCACCACGATGAATTCCATAACTGGTAAATAAATATGGCATCGGAGTCAAGTGTGAAAATGGAGAACACTTTTTTCACTTTCCTGAACAGGACTTTTAAAGTTTTTAATATATAGTTTCTAATATATGCCTTTGGCATGGGAGATCTATGTAGTCAGGTGAAACTCCCTAGAGTAATGCTCCAACCAGGTTAATTTTAGTCAATCGCAATTAGAAGAGTACCGTAAACAGTATTTCTTATGGGGAAGCTTAGACTGGCAACCTTCATGGATCAGACTATGTTATCGTCCCAAAATTTGCATAAAACTGACAAATCGCAATAAAACCTTTCAATTATCTCAAATTAAAAAATTTAGGGATAATGAGCTCACTTCAAATCAAATTACTGAAACACCTCAATGAAATAAATATCAATAACATCTCTGGAACGACGGAAAAATACTGGCCTCCAACTAAAGGCACGTCTCCGAAAGTCAGCCACTTCCATTAAGATATACTTCCATACTAAGATATAAGAAATGTGCTAATTGTACAGCTATCTGAAAAGATGCAATAATTACAATAAGACCAGATGCTTCAAAGAATTACGACAGCAGCATGGCGAGACACAAATCATTGTTGGAACGGATTGGTCTTTAAAATGGAAACGGTTGCTGCTATTAAGAATCGCCTCATAAGATGGAAGGAATTCTTTGAAACCAAGCTTAACCATGACGCGCTATCTGTTGACCTGGACACAGCTAATACGTTCGTCGAACGTTTGCAATTGCGAACCGCCAAAAGAAAAAGTAACAATCTCCGTTATCTATAAGCTTAAGAAAACTCCTGAGGAAGATATTCTTTAGGCCGAACTCTTCAAATGTTTTCCATCATCCTTTATATCAAATACATATATACTCTCTGAAAAAAATACCTCTGAAAAAAAAATATGAAAGAATGAAAAAATACCAGATGACTGGAGCAAAGCAATTCCAATTCCTTCCAATGCTTCCAATTCCTATGAAAAGTGACATACTATCTGAGAATAAGCTTACTAGACATCTCAAGAAAAATTTTTGCTTCTCTCTTGCTGAATAAACTTATGGGAAGTATAAGAGAGCAGAATATGCCCTAACCAAGCTGGATTCAGACCAGGATGCGATTGTGCTGACCAAATATTTACGCTAAGAAAGATTTTGGAATATGGCTTCAAATACCAACAACCCACCGTCAATTGCATTATCGATTTTGCAGCTGCCTTCGATTCGACTGATAGCTCAGCGACTTCGAAAGTGATACAATGTGTCGATGTACCAGAGAAGATCATCCGGTTCATAAAGGTCAATTTTATCAGCGTATATCTTGCACAGGTCTGTCTATGTCACAGACTGACAGAATCCTTCAAAATAAGAACTGTCCATCAATGCTACGTGCTTTTCCCAACAATATTCAATTATACGATAAACTGGATAATGGACATGACTTGCCAGTACTAAAGATGTCAGTACAAATATATCAGTCCAGAGCATAGTATCATAGGCCTTGAACATGCAGATAACCTTTTTTACTGAAAGTTATGAAATGCAAATGATGCTAAATAATGCGTCGACAACTATAGCGGACTTTTCGTCTTACATATAAAAAGCTGATAAAATATTTATTTTTATCAAATCATTGCCGGTTTCTGGCCGATTCCGAATGGCCAGGCAAACTTGATGAAACCTTTATGGAGTCGTCGCAAAATCATTATAAAACTAATAATCAGCTTAAAATTCGTTCGATCTTATTATGTGGCTGCGAGACACGACCAATGAAAGTAGAAGATATCAAGAAGTTATCTGCCTTGGACCACTTATGCCTAATATTTTTCGAATCTACCGAACGGATAAAATCACTGATTGACATCCATCTTCGCTGCTTTCACTTGCATTTCACTTGCATTAACAGCACTTTCAGAAAGCATCGCCTTCGCTGGTTAAAGGACGTGCAGCTGACACACTTGCCGAACTGTGATCGTCAAAAACGAGAACTCAATCAAGCCCTAAACTTATACGGCCAAGAAAAGCTTTAAACGTATAAGTGGAACACTGATTTAGTTGGCAGTGATTCCTATTGCTCTCCGCGATGGCGTTAGATCGAGCAGCTTAAAGATGCCTTATCAATAATGGTAACAGCTTTTGGAAAAAAAATAGAATAATATTCCTAAGCTAATGTGTACGTTTGCAACTGAAAAAGGTCCACAGATTAAAGATGCTAGTGACCCCTTAATTAATTTTCTTATGTCTTATGAGCTTATGTCTCTTATATAATATAATAATTTGACAATATTATATAATAATTTGACAATATTAGTAGCTTGTTTGTGTTATTTTGCGACATTTGCGACTAGTTATATTATAATTTACCATTTACCATTATATTTTCCATTAAATCATTCATTTAAATTCTAAAATATTTGAAATATTTTTGCATTAAGTAACGAACGACACGTAATTTGAATCTCGATATTGCCGAAAATCGCTTGTATAAGACTTCGCAATTTCCGTATCAATTAGATCAGCACCATGATAAGCACCGCACATTAAGCTGAAAAATAAGTCTTTACAAAGAAGACTGACTTACTGAGAATTGAGAAAAAAAAAATATAAATAATGGTGCGAACTGATTTCTAAATTTCTGGGTTCCTGGGTTTTGACCTGGCCAAGCCCTCCTATGTATTTTTTAATGAAATTTTTTACATTTACTGAGATGTATTCCTATTGAATAAATTAAAATTCTAATAAAATTCCATTATTTACTTACCAAATAAAATAAAACAGAAAAATTATCTCAAGAAAAAATTTTCAATTTTGTTGAATCAATTTATATTGCAAATTAACTAATACTCTTTGGAAGAACTTACAATCGACCTTCCTGATGCAAATCCATGCAGCGATATCGCTTCACTGTCGAAGACTGAGCTGATGGACGACTTCGAGGAATGATTACAGAACGACTGAAACTTCACACTTTCCTAACTTCTATGAGCTTTATTGTGAAAAATTGCGCAATACAAGAAAAAATTAAAATAAAAAATCAAAAAAGAATCAATTTTATAAATATTTGACGATATCATTAGGAAAAGTAAAATTTCGCCGAAATATTTCCAGGAAACTATTCGGACAAAGCATTTAAAACTTAGTAAATAACTGTAGAAGTGTAAGCCGAAATTTTGTCGAGCGACAACGATTCATCGGGCAAATCAGAGAATGGAAGGAGTTTATAGAATGGCACTTCAGGCGGGACGGCACACATCGCATCGTTGCTGCATGCCTTTTCTTCTATTTTCCTTCCAGAAGAAAATTCGGCATTCCACTTTATTTCCAATCCTTTTACATGGAAAAACGAAAAAGTGAAACGAGAAACCGGAAAATATTACTTACTGCAAATTATCAATTCTACTTTGAATTATCTTCCTTTTGATTTTATAAAAATTTCTGTGCGAATAATGGTTTTCTAATTTAATGCGGTCGAGAGGTGAAAGCGGCAAATCCTCCATTTTTTCCCTTCGGATTCGACAATGGACCTGCGGATTCGAAATCTGCCAGCGTCAACCTTCCACTCTTTGTTATCTGCAATATTTTCTCGAAATAGTTCAAAAATAAAAAAACAACCTTAGAAGTTACCCAACTACTGCCTCACGCAAATCCATTCGAACATACTAATACCACTACTGTCCATTAAATCTTCTAACATATATAGTTTTGAAATGGTGTGTGAACCGAATCTGCGTCTGACTTTTGGAGAATTTGGAAGCAGCTGTTTTTTAGGTTCAGAATTGTACGAATTACTAAACTGTGAAACATAGTTCATTGTTTGGCACTTTCGCGTTGGCATCCACTCAGAGCTTGTTGAGTTCCAGTAAAATTTCTTCTGTTAGTGTGAGCCAACGTGAATGCTTACTCAGTGGAAGGGCTGCAGCGAAGATTGGCGAACCCTGGTTGCGTGAATCGTCGTGGAGAGTTTGCATTCTGCAGTTTGACTGAAGGAATTTTAGAAAAGCTCGTATTTCAGTCTATCCGCTGTTCGATTTGCGAACACAAAACGAAAAGTTTGAAGCGAAAATGGCGAGCAACGAAGAATTTAATTAAGCGCAATGAAACGATCTAATCATGTGCTCCATCTGAAGAAATTCGTGTTCTATATTTGATAGGAATGGGTGATTACCAGCCGATAGGCAATTCGATTGAGCTACACGAACTGAAAAATTGGGTCATTCCGGAAAAACTCCCAGAATTAGCCGGTAAGGGTTACGTCAGGTTCAACTTTCCCGAAAAATTGTTGGACTTTGGCTGACGTCTGTTAATCACGCTCGTTATATCAGTGAACTTTTAGATTATTATTTATTCTCTTCTTTGAAAAATTCCTTTATCAGCAAATGCCATCGAAATTCCTGGAAAGATTGGTCTTTGAAGTAAGAGCTGGCAATAAGCAGAGGAACAACTTTATGCATCTTCTTGAGTGGATGCTAAGTGCTAAGTGGTTTCGGCTAAAGTTAAGTTAAGCCATGATGCGTTCGATTCACAAGACTATCACTAAAAGTCATCCTAGCGATGCTTGTGCTCTGCTTTTTTCTCCAAACAAAATAGTTTCATCCTAATCAGTTGGATTAGCCAAGCTAGAAATTCTGGAAAAAAGAATTTGTTATTGAATAAAGATTTATCAAATTACGAAAATATCTTATTTCTTCAAAATCCGAACGAACTTCACAATCCAGTAATTCTCAGATTAAATTCTCGGATCCTTTCTACTCGTTTTATATGAAATTTCTGGCTTCTTTTATTGAATTTCAACTTGAATTTTCCGAAATCGCAATCAAAATCCAAAATTATTTAAATAAATTCCGTTTAAATCCCTAGTATGGTTTTAAGAAAAAAATTGCGAATAATTCTAATTATTTTGTAAGAGCAAATTCAAACTTATAAAACAAATAAATAAATTTTATTAAATTAATTATCAATTCATTTACCCAAATATTTCTAACTTATTTCATTTATTTAACATTTGGGTTCCATGGCAGAACGACACAAGTCAAAAATTTACTTCGACAAACAAGAGTTTTTTTGCTGCAGGAAGAAATTCACAGATTTCCATCAATTTGATCCCTAATATACTTTAAACTCACTTTTCCATTATGGTCACCTAAATATGTGAAATCTGCTTGAGAGACTTCGCAGAAATATGGCTTGCCAAAGATTAAATTTACTTGTCAATGCTCACCATTCTTCTAAAAAGTTGAAATATGAGTCCTCTAGATTACTGGAGATGTTGAAGCTTGCCAGAAATAGCAAACTTTACGTGTGGTTTCAATTTGCAGTGGGTTTATTATAAATAAACAAAATCCCGAAGAAAAAACCTCAGAATTGTTATGAGTTATATTTCTCTTATGTTATTTCCCTTCTACAAAAGAAGATGGAACCATCTTTGAGCTAAAATTAAAATTATAACCTTTTTACTGTTAATTATATTGTAATATAAGTCATTTTTTGTCGAATAGCTATTCACTGTTTCAAAAATAAACTTTAAAAAAAGCTTTTTTCTTTCCAACAAAGTCTTGAATCCTTTTTCGCAATGTACAACATGCCATTTTATCACTACTACAATCTATCACTGTGTCTTTTGTCACTGCCACATTTTATCACCGTGTCGTTTTGTCGCTATTACGTCTTGTCCCTGTCTTTTTTTATATTGGTATTTATTTATTCACGAATATTTCAAGCTACATAAACTAATCAGAATGTCTTACTTTAGCTGAAAAAATCAATGCAATGCATAATTTTTCTATTTTCAGAAGGCCTTTAATTTACATACAAAAGACATCGGTGATCGTGTGTGACATGAATAATCAAACCATGTTGCTTGATGTTCATTAAATTTCATATAAACACAGTGAACATTTGGCTCATTTGGCTGCGTTGAATCCCAATTTAAATAAGTTGCTTGACTACCATCACTCCATTTATATACACCAAATGTATCATTGAACTTGTTCAGTCCAATCCAAATATTATTTTCTGCAATCCACAGTGATAATTTACCGTTTAAAATTGGTATTTTTGCTATTTATTTATTCTTTTTTTAATTTTATGTTTTATTTCATTGATTTTTTTTTCTAAGCAACTAAATTTGAAATGAATTGGACGCAGTGGCTTACGTACTGGCTTGGATTAGCATGCTAAGAGGTTTCTACATCCGACTGCAATAAATTTGTCTATATAGGAAACGTGTGCTGCTTGCCATCTACTTGTACTTTTTATCACCAAATCTCTCTAAAAAACTTTTTATCATGCAAAAACCAAAATTGGCGCTAATCTTTTGCTTATTTTCTGAAAAAAAATCTTTCCCTTGTTATTTTTTCCTAATTTTAAATAAAAGAATATTTGTAAGAACGAGAACGTTAGGAGAAAATAAAAATTTAGCGTCATAAAATTTTACAAATTTTTCGTCGCCAAAAATATTTGCGAAAAGAAATATTTAACTTTTTTCTGATTGGAGTTATTAAAACTGGAAAATTTCCCATTAAAAAATTTAAACAAACTTTCGCGAATTTTGTCGACAAAATCATTTTCTCGTTTATTCATAATGCTAACAAGGTTGCCACCGAATGTCCGACAATAATTCTCAGCAGAAATCCAGTATAATTCTATTTTGAATTGACGATACCAATGTAACTCGTATAAGTACCAACCCTAGTTGAAAATTTCATAAAAACAGCAATAATTTGATAAGTGAAACTTCGAGATTAGAATTAAACATGGAGGAAAACTGGCTATTTCTTTAGCTTTTTTGAATTATCCAAGCAAAAAAATTAAAATGTGTCAAGACTTTCAGCTCTTTTGGATTATAGGAACCACATTTTATCTCCTTTTTATTTGTCGATAAAGAATAAAAACAAAAAATTCGATAGCATCATACCCATTATCATAAAAATTATCAATTAAGTACTGTGAAAGAAAGTAAAATAAACCTGTTGATTTAACATAAGCATCGTCATTAATCTAATAGAGCTATCTAAGGTGCCATTACTGAAGTATTTAATATTTATCAATTTCGGTACATCAGTATTATCAAAATATCCGTTAACAGATTTTATTAATATAATCAACAGTAATGTGAAGGAATACATCTATGGGATTTAAAATTGGTACACCGATATCAATTAAAAGAGAATTAAATAATTGATGTAGGAAGGAAATACGATATGTTTCATATTTATTTGCTATCATTGTTTATTTTAAAATAAAATGAAAATACATAAAAATTTCGTTGGAATTATGATTTAATTTAGCTTAATTTAGGCAAGCGAAATACTTCAACTTCAACTCATTGTAGCTTGATTAGATCAAAACGGCCATTAAAGGTGGGATCCGAGTGGTTGTTGTGGACTTACCTCTCTCGAATTTTGCACCAAAATTACCTCACTCGTTGCCACTGGAGCGAGTGGGCGTGAAATGGTACCGCCAAGAGAATGTGAAAAAGTTTAAATTTTCAACGTTTATTATTCGTCTCTTCGAAAATTTTTTATTGTACCAAACGCTATAAATTTTTGGTAATTGCTTATACTATTCATCAATTTATATTCATAAATAATTCATAAAAAATGTTATATGTGATTCACACAAAACCGGTTGAAAATGTACTATAGTGGACTATACTAACTGAAAATTTTTGTAGATAATTTCACTCATTATAACTGACCGCGATTAACAATTTTAACTCCTCTCATTTTCCAAATGGTCATATAATTTTATCGCAAAAAGCATTGCTGGTTGGTTGGAATGAATACTGGTTATGAAGTATTATTCATCCGTCTATTCATCCGATCATTTGTCCTAGAATGTTCATCCTAGGACCATCCATTTCATTCTTTGATTAATTGAAAAATTAGGTAACTTGCGAAAAACAAATGGAACTTAATGATCGCATTTTCATAATAAAAGATCAGTATTATTTATTAACTTTGCCATCCATCGAATTCATTTAATCAAGCAAATCTTGTTTCAGACAATTTCGATATTTCAATTTCGATATAAAAATTTGCTTTAAAGCAATCTCCAGCGCAATCTGTTTTATGAATATAATAGCGATTATGTCGATTCGATGAAATTCGATTTTTTGTTTGCAACTATTTTTCATTTTTGTTATGCTAGACGTATAAAAATTTCAGGTAAACCTCAAAGTTTTATGGATAAGACTTAAAGGTTTTTCCTATCCTTTTTTGCTATCCTCTCCTCTTTTTGTCATAAAAAATATTCATTTTCCAAAAAATACTGCATTTAATGAGGTCCTTTATTTAAATGCTCCATTGTCGCTGGTACTGCTCTAGGACACATAATAATGTAATAATATAATATAATATTTTTGAAAACGAAAACTTTTATCTTCCATAAATTCTTATATTGGCAGAGCAAATTATTTAAGCCAGTGTCTGATACCAAAAGCGATTAATACCCCTTCAGAAGTATTTAGTATATCTATTAATTAAAGGGCTAATCTCGCTGCAACTTATACTATACACAGTAAGGAACATAACGTAATTCCTTTTTCCATTATTCTTTATAAAGGTCTTCTTAAAGGTTGGAAATAGGAATTCGAAATACTTAAATTATATGATGAAGGGAATAGAAAATTTTCGAGACAGTAAGGCACTGCTGAAATATATAATAATGAGGGATTTAGAAGAAAAATTTCAGAAAGATTGATTGAAAAATTAGGTAACTTGCGAAAAAACCCTGATAAATTCAAAAAGTTTTGAGAAATATTAGTTGATTTGAAAATTTGTGCAAATTCACGAGAAACATTATTATTAACAGCACACATTTGTCGCATAAATTGTAGTTAAATAATAAAAAATATAGAAAGTTAGCAATCAGTGAAGGAAAGGAAACGAAGGCTAATGCAAATTATAAGTTACTAGTAAATGTATTTGAAGAGTATTCCAACCACGTTAATGGGCGATGCCAAGGTGGATTCGACTGCGATCCTAATAGCACATTAACTTGTGTCCCTCTATCTGCGATTCGTGATTGCATTACAGATTGTCCTAATTCTGCTGACGAAAGTAAGCTTTTTTTATCGCGAAACTTAGCTAATTTAGACATCTTTTCTGATTTAGGAGCTTCCCGGAAAATCGTTTTCAAACAGAGCTCGAATTTGGCCGTCTGGATTTCGCTTTAGTGGCAAATCTCGCTAAAAATAAGAATGCTCATTTTTAGATTATTATAAGCACCAAATTATCGTAATTTGATTGAAATTAAAGCTATCGCAAATTAAATATCGAATTCAATTAAAATTATCCCACCTATTTTTTGGGTGAAGCTTATTTTAATATCGCCAAATTTTTATTGAGAATTTCAAAAATAAAATTTTTTTTTCTTTACAAATTTCTTGTCGCCAGTAGTAGGTGGAACCGGCAGAAAACAGCGGTGAAGGTCAAGATAGCTAGTTTGAGCCGCAAACCGCGTAAAGTTGGATGTCGTCACAAGCACAGTGTAATGCTCGGTAAATGAATAGAACAGGGCTTAAGTGCAATGTACCATCAAAAAATGATTTGTAGCGAAGGATCAGTTTTGCGAAAAATGCAAAAAAACTGTAGTGTATCAGTTTCACTTTCACATATATGTCTTATAGAATGTGGTGAAAATGAAATTTTATGCGATGAATTGACGAAAAAAGGCTGTGGCAAATGTGTGCGAAGTGATCAACTTCAAACACGCTGTAGCGATCGACGATGTTCATTTTAAAAATTCTCTTTTTAAATTTTTGAAAACTGAAGTTTTTTAAAATCTCAAAATTTTGGAACATGAAAAAGCCGAAAAACTTTGTTGATTTGCGAATGATCTCAATTTTAATTTAATTTAATATTTAGGATTATTTAAATTCATTTCTTAGAAAAAATGATATTTCAGAAGTGCAATGACCGAATAAGCTTAGCGAAAAATTTTTAGGGCGAGGTCTTTGTTCCGAACCCAATCATTTTAAGTGCATACACACACAGAATTGCGTACTACCACAGTGGATTAACGATGGTATCGATGACTGCGCTGATGGATCAGATGAGGGTTTGTCCACTTTGTCTGATCTACAATATCTATGTCTATGACATATATCCCGTAGTATCTTTTTTCTAGGCTCAACTTTTAATAGAACAATTTTGAATTTTTTTGAGATATTGAAAAATGCGATATTATTGTAATAATAAATATCATAAATTTTCGAATGTTTGAGTTTTAGGTATTTGTGCAAATGATAGCATTACATGCGCAAAACCAACAGATAAACCATCATTGGTGCCGGCGCCACTAAATTTTTACGGTGATAATTATGCACCCGAAAGTAATTATTTGCATTATAATTCAGAAACGTATCATTCAAGAAGCTTTATCACCAAATTTAATAGTAAATAGAGAAAAAAATGATTCCGAATGGCAAATGATAAAATGAAAATTATTCTATTAGTTAGAACAATGATTCTGCTTCTGAAGGAGTTCGTGGGAATAAAACTGTCATTGTCCAGGTGACAAGTGGCAATACTGATAAATGACAATATCTCAATTTAAAGACTCAAGAAATGAGGAAAATGAGGAAACTTGTTTTCTATCAACTGATTATACTATATTTTATTGTCATCATCCTTGCTAAAAAAATTTGATTCCAGAACACATAGGCAAATGTTTAGAAGGTGAATTTAAATGTCTTAGTGGTAACGAATGTATTCAAATTGCACTTGTTCTCGATGGAATTTATCACTGCAGTGATAAAAGCGATGAAAGTTCGTTAGATTGCATGTTTTATTTTATACATAGCAGCTCAGCTTGAATGTCTGTCGTATATTAAGAAAATTTAATCGGTGCTACTGATTACAAGCATATACTTCTGCTTGGTTGAATTCTAAAAATAATGATTTAAAAAAAGGGGAGCAAACTGAGGCGATCGCCTTCAGATATCAAATGTCTAAAAATGTTCAATAGAAAAATGAAAAAGAAAGAAGAAAAGTAAAGAAGGCTATATTGAAACATATTTCCAGACTATTGTGAAAAACTCTCGAAAGGAGAAGAAGATTGCCCAAATCGCTCGCAGCCATGCAGTTTTGATCCAAATATTGCTTCATTTACTTGCGGTTGTTCAGCTGGAATGATCCGTTCAGCTAACGGCATTTGTTTACCAATTTATGGTTAGTAGAATTTCAACGTTACGTCCTAATAGAGTTAAATATTTCTTAAATAAACTTTCGACTATCGTCAGTAATCCTGCAAATATTAATTGCCGACTTCTGTTCCGAAAAAATAGTTAAAGCTAAATCCTTTAGAAAATCCAGGCAGAGAATTTCAGCAAATAAAACTATAAATTATAACTATAAATATATAATTAAGGAATCAAAAAATGAAAATACCATTTTTCTAATTTTTTCTAGTATCCATTGGAATTATTTGTCCTAATTTATGAATTATAGCACCGCAGTATCCTGCTGATTGTGCTGATTTGCAACATCGTTATCATACTATTCGTTCTGGCTTATACACTGTATATGACTGGAAATGTCCTCAGCCAAATAAGTGTAATTTTAGCGTCATATGTGATATGGAGATATATGGTGGTGGTTGGACGGTGTGAATGAATATTTTTATTATAATTAATATTTATTGCTCACATCTTTCTGCGAATAATGTTAGCTGCAAATCGTATGCAGAGGATTATTATAAGCAATTAGTAATTAAGCACTATAATAATTAATGATCGCAAAATTCCTGTTGGTTCTTGAAGATTTCATTTTGTTGTGAAACGTTTAAATAAATTTAACGAGAAATAAGATTTTACAAAATAATTTTTAGTATACAATTTTATTTCATTTTTTTAATGTGAAACTCTTAAGTGATAAAATTAAAGAAATTATGTTGATTCCTGAAAAATAATGCTTAAAGATTGTAATGCAAAGATTGAATACTTCAACGAATTTTTCAAGGAATTCATTTGATTATGAGCAAGGATTTAATTTAGACGAAAATAATTTTTGGATAGGTTTGTTTAGTTTTTTCGCATCAAATTTTTATTTTTAAAATTTTTATTTTCAATATTGCTAATAAAACCACCTTTTCTATTTATTACATTAAAATTTAAAAAATTCAAATTTGCTTAAACTACAAATTTTTTATAACTTTATAATTTAAAACAATTTAAAAACAGTAGTTTCAAATTTTTGTGGCAATTTTTAAAAATTAAAATTGGCTATCTTATATTTGAATTTTAACGTTAAACCTTAATTATATAATAATATATAATAATAATAAATGATAATAATAAATAATGATAAAAAATATCATTATAATAAAAATTTTTTTAAGAACCCTCACCATTATTGGTTTGATTCGTTCCGCTGGCTTATAGAACTAGAAAAATATAGCAAGGAGTTACTTGGCGATAGAAATGCAGGTGATTTTCCAGCATCACCGGATTTTTAGACAGGTTTACTCCTGCGGGGACCAGAACCTCAGCTTTGGCGCCACGAATTGAGCAACAGCCCACTGAGATATCCTTGCCCTCCTCTAATTCTTTCTATTAAAGGAAATGAACGTCTAAATCGATTAACAAATCGTCCACAGTGTGCAAATGAATTGCTATTGCGATTAAGAACATCAGCTGAAGATCGAGTAATTCTCGTACGATATTCGCATTTCATCGTTTGTGATAAATTATTACAATACAGTCTTAATCTAGGACCATTAACATATGGAAAAGATTTTAGTCGTTAGTTTTTTTTCCATTTATAAAAACTTAATTCCTGCTTCTCCAAACAGTGCGCACCAATTCGAATTAGGCTGACTGTAGTGCTATAAAGCTAAGCCGCTTCCAAGCCTTCCGATGGCATATCTGAAAAAGCTACCCATTTTCCTGGAGACATATAGGTGAGCCACTCATGTTCAAAATCGCTTCAATTCGTAACAAGGCTAGTCTCTTGACTGAAGCTCTTCGCTTTGACCGTTCTACACTGTCCATGTCAAGATTTTATCGTGGAACCAGAGATACACATGAAATCGGCGGCGATGTAATTTAACGTATTGGTCCATTTTTTCTTAAATTTCGCATTTATTCAATCTTTTAAAAAAGTTTCAGCAAAAAAAATATTCTCTAAATAAACCGATTTTTCTGAAATTGAATTAGAAAATGAAATTTTCGCAAAAACCAACCGACTATAGCGATTTCTGCGAAAATTTTTCCGTGTAAATTTTATCGAATTGCAGCTGTTGATGATTTAATTGAAAGCCGAATGTCACCCTTTTTAACGACTGAACAAACGAATTGCAAATCAGGTGGTGGTTGGTGGGTGAAACGATGCAATCAGAAGGGAGTGCTCACTGCCACGAACCAAGCTCAAGCCGATTATCCAGGAATAACATGGAGCGGACACCGTCTTTCAGAAGTTCAAATGTTAATCCGGCCTCGAGCTTATATTCCTCCAGCGAAAATAATTCACTAATTTAAATTCTTCGACAATAAAATTTTATTACTCTCAAATTCATTGAACGATGAAGATTACTTTAATGTAAATGCCTTAAATTTCAACAGAAATTCAACAGAAATGAACTCAAATCTCCTTCAGTTCCTTCAATTAAATTTTTTTGGAAAATCTCCAAAGGACAAATATTTGTATGGCTTATTTTGGCTTTTGCGGGGACGTGCTTTACACTTATTGCTGACTGATCATACGTAAATACATTGGTTGGTCACCTGGAAACCTCCTCACAGTGCTTATATCTATGATAAAGACTGCCAACCTTTTTTTATAATCTCCATTATCATCTAACATTTTAATGACAAATTTAACAGTCCAAGGGCGGAAATGAATTGTCCGCCACCGAAGTAACATAATTTCATTCTACCTTCGATAATCCTACCTTCTTAATGATTACCATTTTTTTCTAAAAGTGCTTTTCTGGTAAGGCTTGCTGCTCCGCTGGCTTGTCGAATTTTGCCAGTGTAGCATTTGGTGATAGAAGTGTATGTGGGCTGTCAGCAGGAAAGACAGGTTTATTTGTGCCGCTAGCACCACTTCCCCGAAATGAAGGCAACAATCCGCTCAGCCATTCTCACCATAATTACAACCGTAACGAACATCCAGCAACACATCTTGATGATATCACCAAGCGTTGATTAATCATATCTATAATTATTCATTATTTATCAAATATATAGAAGGGATTCATCAAATAGAAGCCAACGTCATTCACGGCACAACCGTGACTGACTTTAACCAGTAATCCTTACCATAGATGATTGCTGATAATTATAATCATCATGGATAATTTTATAATCAATTATCAGCATGGCTGAGTTATCACCACGATCTTCAATCTTACCACAAACCAGTGTGGTTCACGGTAAATATTAGTTTTAATCACCACTTTGGTCACAACTGCAACTAAAACTCTTCACTATAACTGGTGAACTGGTTCAACTAGTAAGCAATGAACGCGATTAGTCGAGCAGCTCACTGAAATCAGCCACAGAAGTTGTCCTGCACACATATCACAGCAAGGGCCGCTATTTTTTGACGCAACTTTGTCTTCTTATTAGCATTTCGGCTTCGCACAACGAAAGGCTGTATTATAGTACCAGCTGACACAATTTGAAACCATTCTTTTCTGTGGGTGTCCCACCTTTGGCCTTCCGCGTCGTTTGTCCTTTGGCCCAGTTTTTTTCACTTTATTCGGTTCCATAAATTTACGACTGTCCAAAACTAAAATGTGCTTCAATAAAGGTCTAAAATGTTTTTAGTACATTTTTTGAATTCGCAGTGGATTTTAAATAAATAAATATTATAATATTTTTAATTTAATTTTCTTGAATTGTAAAGTTTGTAGGAATTTCAGTCAGTTCTGAGTAATTTCTAAAATTCTTTTATATAGGGAAATTAGAAATAACCGCGAAAAAAATTTAAAAAATTTTTAAAATCTAACAAAAAATTTTTTCGTAAAAAGCTCTGAGAGGTTTGGTGAAAGTTGTGGCTTTGGTGCGAATTATCTGAAAGTTTTGGGAATTATGAATTCTTTCGCATGAAAACTCTGAAAACTGATATCAATTGTTGTTAACGCAGTGACGAAAAAATGGCATTAATTAAACGCATCCATCCAATAAATTTATGTATATAGTAATAATTTTTTAGATATTTTTAGTATTTTATTAAATAAATATTAACAAATGTTAGAATAGAGCCAAAAGAATGTATGGTTGAATTATTAGCGATGACGGATAGGAAATTATCGAACTACGATGGAAATATTGGTCGAATTCGCTGTATCTTTAAAATATCATGGAAATTTTATGCTATTTTAGCTGCCATACTTTCGATTACTTCATTTGGTTTATCATTTGTTATCACTTCTGCGTTCCTTATCATTTGTTTTATTTTTGGGTGAGTGTTTTTGTAAATATGCTCCAAAAAGTGAAGTAAATTTCCCTATAAAATTTCCAGCTTTTTTCTTTATTTCCTATTTGTGATCTTTCTTGCAGAATAAGCTTTATTTAGTGCCAATTTAAAGATTTTTTTTAAGATTCGTAGTTGGTTTGTTTAAATGGGGCTACGACAATGTCGAAAATCGCCATGGAACAGTATATGATGATATCGTAAAAAATTATAAATTTTCATGTGGCATCAGTCGGTTCATTGCAAATCGTCATCGATTTCTGGATAAATCTATTTATGATCATGAACATTCTATGGCTCAGTCAGCAGTTCTTGATCCATTGCTGGAACAGGTTAGTTAAAATCATCCAGAATTCGCTTCAGATTTCAATTCCAGGTGATTTCAATTGTTTGTAAGCGTTTTCATCAAATTGTTAAATTTTTAGATTTTGGGATTAGCTATAAGAGATTTTGTGGACAGTTGGTATGGAAATATAACCACTGATCATTTATTCAGAGAGAGTATTAAAAGATCGGCAAGGAGAACTATCGCAGCATTCTCGCAATGGTTATTTATAATTTTTGAGGATTTCTTATTCACCGTCAACTGTAGCCAGCTTATTTCTGGCAGAAATGAGTAATTTTTATATGCTTTTATTTGCAGCCTACGAAAAGTGGATTTTGTTCCATTGTTGACACAACATATTGTGGATGATGTTGCATCTCATTTACGTCTTTATCGAAAAGCTAAAGTAATTATAATTATAATTATATAATTTGCTCTTTATCACTGAAGGATCACTTGAAAAAAAGCTGGATTTCTTCAAGGACTTGTCTGTTTTACTTGTTACTTGTTTAGTTTTTTGTTTTAAAGGAACGATTTCGAATATCTGGCAAATCCAATCCTTCACAGGAAGAATTGGAGACGATATTTTTTGATCTTGAACTTGAAATGGAAAAGAGCTATTGCCGTGATTTGGTGTCAACAGATCCAAAATATGAAAACGGTATCGTTTTATTTCATTGTCAACCTAGGCTTCTCAGTTATCGATATCGATTGAAGAGATTTTTATATTATGATGTAATTGTTTTTTTGAAATCACATTCAATAGTTTCGCGGTTTTTAAATTGCCGCTTCAAGAATGATGAGTCAGTAGTAATTTCTCGATTCATAAATCTTGCAAACTTGTTGCTGAATTTCGTGGATTCCTTTTCTTCGAGATTTTAGTGATTTTAGTGATAGAGGTTTTTGAGGTTGGAAGTAATTTTTATTATTTAGCTTAATTGTTTAAAATTTTTAGCTTATCTTCACGATATTGTTGATATTCTGCTTTATCTCTTAATGCCTAGTGAAGATTTTCGTTCAAGACCACTGAGATTCCTTATAAGAGAAATTGTGGTTTGTAGACTTTTTCTTCCTGTATTAGACATGTTCAGCAATCCTGATTATATAAATCGCATAATCGTTTGGCTGGTACGCTTTTTTTTCAAATTTTT
Organism: Dracunculus medinensis; assembly: GCA_900625125.1. NCBI lineage: Eukaryota > Metazoa > Nematoda > Chromadorea > Rhabditida > Dracunculidae > Dracunculus > Dracunculus medinensis. The sequence goes on from UYYG01001206.1 coordinate 176,111, forward strand.
TAAATTAAATATTTGATTGATTGTCAAGGAACAATTTGCAAACAAAACAATTTCAAAACAAATATAAACAAATAAATAACAAATATTAACAAATATTTATTTGAGGATCTCATTCAAATTTTTTTCAGCTTAGTGAAATTCAATTAAAACCGGAGGATTTTATAATAACGTTGGAGATGAGCTCGAATATTCAAGAATTAGAAGCGATTCTTGAATCTTTATATGAAGAAATAGCCTTATTAAGAACAAAAGATGCCGGTGGTGAACAGGGTTAGTAAATTTTATGGTAAAACTGAAAAATACTCATTTCATTTTAGTGAGACTTTTATATTTGATTATTTGAGTGAATGTTGGTTCGTTATTCAGGAATATTCGTTAAGCAGCAACTCGCAAGTGTTAATTATGTGATAAATTTAGTTAAAAGAAGGATGATGGATTTAACAAAATTTTCGAAAGATCTCGTGAAACCAGACGTGAGTTTGGAAATTAATAATTTTTGCAAGTGCAACCGTTATTTCTTCTTCGCTCCATTTTTCGCTTTTACATTTTATTGTTTGACTGGCATCATTTACCGTTAAGATGAGAACAGAGAATCACTTGGGCATGGAACCTAATTCCATTGTTTTTGACTGGTTAAATTTTCCCAGACTACTTGAATCCAAATAAAGTTATGGTCCTAGGCTACGACTCGATGATCCTACCCCTTACAATTGTTCAATTGAGAAATAACAAAAAATTGAGTTTTAAATATTTTGATTTTAAAGCCAATTCATTGCCATAATGACTTATTAAGTGATAATATTATTAATAGCATTAATAAGACATTAGGGGTTTTTGATTGACCTTTTCTGGGCCTTGAATTTCCTTGAATTTTTTGCAGGAATTGCGCAATTCGATGGGAAGTTCGTTGGTTCAGCTGCCAATATATGTGGTATTAACGAACAGTATTGCAGTTGTTTATTTTACGGATTTCTTAACTTCGGTTGGAGGGCAAAATTTGATTGATTGTTTTCTAGCTATAGAGGTCTTTTACTTTTTTGTTGGGATTTTTCAATTTTTAATTATGGAGACAATTTCTCCATTTCGAAATGACCCAGTTCTTCCATAATATATTTAAACTACCGTTGAGATTTTAGGGTTTCAAAATATCAGTGGAACACCAACAGCGTGGATTAGCTGTTGGAGAAACTTTAGAAAAAGACGTTTACGAAACGGTTAAAGAAGCAGCCATTTTTCTTTACCAGCAATATCTTTCTCAGGAGGTTGCGTAGAAGAATTTTGTCGGATAAGTTTGTTTGGATGAGCAATATTTATATTTATTTATTTTTTCAGGCTATCACCCGAGTTTCATTAGATGATGCTTCAGTAAACAGTTTTTTATCATGCTGTCATAATGATGAGCCTCCAGAAATTTGGTTTGAAAAAGTTCAAACAAAAATTGTTGAGATTCTGGAAAAGGTTTATTTTCGATCCTAATTTTATCCACTGTAAGTTTTATGTAACTTCCTTGCATAAAGAATATAGAATATAGTAAGAATATAATGTATAGAAATTTCTGCTTTAACCATTTAGGATGAGCGATTCTACCCATCGTTCAAGAAAGATCCCCTTTATGAAAAGATGCTTAATAGTTTGGGAATTAATTCAGACGAAATCGACCAACAATCTGTTAGTTCTGCTTTTAGCGAAGATATAAATAGCCAACCTGTTTCTTCGGATAAGGATGATTGTGAAATTGAGGTATTATATTATTTCTTTTAAAAATTCTATAATATTTTGTCGCGAATATTTTTTGTCATATTTTCAAAGAATTTTTTTCATCGTTTGATTCCTTAAAATTCAAAAATTGTTCTAGGGGAAGGATACTGATAATTTGGTTGGAAAAAGAAGAAAAGGAAGCATGCAAGCTGTTGTTGAGACGCTAGGGCTTGGTCAACAAGGAAATCAAACTTTTGCTCTGTATAATGTTCGTGTGTCGCGAATTGATGAAAATGGAAAACCATTATCTAGTTGGAATGTTATTCGTCGTTATTCTGATTTCCACATTTTAAATTCTCTTATACAATCGCGTGTTAGTCTGCGATTTTTATAATTTTATTTAAAAATAATTTATTTCTTTAGGTTTTTGATGCATAAATTTCTGCCTTTTCTGTCTTCTTATCCTATAGTGCATTTTTTTGATGATATTAAATTAATAAATTTTTCAGTATCCAAAGTTGAATAATCTCTGCTTTCCTGGAAAAAAAACTTTTAACAATCTTGATTCGCATTTTCTGGAAAAAAGGACGAAGGCACTAAATGTTTATATGATGGTTATGGTTATTTAAACCATCAAAAACAAATTTATTTTCTGCTCATACATATTACTTTTGTCAGCATTTTCATAAAAAAATAAAGTAAAAAATAAAGCACCACTGAATAAAGTTTTAAATTGAATAAAGTTTCAGAGTATCTTGAAACCTTCTGTTCTTCAAACTAATCAGGATTTAGAGCAGATCGTCTTCAATTTTTTGAGTCAAAAAGAGTATAGTGGAGAGCGCGAAGGATTTTCGAGAAAGGCATTTATATTTTTTTTTGCACCTTCTTTATCATTTGTTGAAAATATGTTAACCATTCTTTTTTCTTATTTCTTAGCGTTTTTAATTATTGAATACAGGTAATAAATGCAATGTTTGATCCCATCAAAAACGGTGTGCGTGCATTTAGTAACGTGGTAATCGCTGTTCCGGAATCGGTTTATGGTGGTGTAACCAAAGTTAGTGATGAAATCAATAGAGCTGCTAAGCAAATCATTGGAGCTCAGTCGGTTCAAGTAGAATTTAAACCTTATCTTTTTAGATTCGATTTACTCGTTTTTATTATATTTCGTCATTTAAAATCTTTTTTCTTTTTCTTTTGCAACTGTTTCTGTATTTATTGTATGGTTTATGTAAATCAATGTTTTTTTCGATAAACGTTAGGTAGAAATGAGCAGAACTCGAAATTTCCATTTTTGTTAAAAACCAAATATTGTAGATTTATAAGCTTGCTAGTCTTATCTTTTATTTTCACAGCTCTTAAAAAATAGCGATTCAAAATTTCTATATTCTCTTTGAGCTTATCATGAGGTATTGCATTTTAGAATCAAAGTACAAATCTGATCGGTGATGACGATTCATCTCGTGTTGCAGCAATTTATAACGATCAGGTATTTTTTTCTTTTTCTATTTTCTATTTTAATTTCCTATATTTCCTGAAAGGAAGATAGTTTATAGTATCAACATAAACAGAATAGAATTAAACTGTCAACATAAATAGAATTTCATTAAGCAAATTTAATCATATTTATTAAAGCAGTGGATAGAGAGTATACCTCTTCGTGTTTTGGTTCTATTTATTGATGAAGTGTTCGGTGTTCGTGCTCGCAATGCTTGGTTTCGTCGGAGGCTTGTATCACTTTTGCGGCATTTCGTGCATGTTTCCATGGGTTCTTCAATAAATCGCAAAATTATTGATTTAGTACAATGGATTACTTCAGAACAACAAGTAGCTCAATATTTAATTGCTTTTAGGTAAGAATTTCGTTATTTTTATCAGATATTTTTGTAATAGCGATGTTTTTTGATCAAAAAAAACGATAATCTTTGAACATTTATTGCTTTTAATTCATGGAATAGAGTCTTTATATCATTTGAAGTTTAATTCTGTTAATTTGTTCACTTGGTCATGAATATATCTTCAAGTGAGGAGATTTTTCTCGAATTTTTTTTGTTTTATCCTCCTTATTTTAATTTTAGTTGGCGCAAAGGATGAACTAGCTATAATTTCAACAAATTTCTTAAGAACTGATGTTTATTTCATTTTTTCCTGTTTTATTTTTAAAATTTTTTGAATTTTTCATATGCTTAGAAATGCTATTTGGCCTGGTGGTCAATTGGCTAGTGCAGTCGAAAGCCGTCCACATGCAACGCAAATGCGTTCACAGTTGCTTGCACGTGCTTTACTTTTGGCAGCATTACCTGATGAACTTCGCCTATTCATTGGAGCAGAAACAACGAATACAGGCATTCAAACAATTTCTGATGTAATTCGAAGTCGCAACCTCAATCGCCGCCTTTTTTATGTTATTTTTGAACGATTATTGCTAACAATTTTTCCAGATAATCGGTTTGAAAAAATATTTCCACAATTGCATTCAAAAAGTCCACGCTCAAAATATTTTTAAACTTTTTCTTACTTAGGCCCTTGCCGAACGATTTTATCAGTTTGATGGATAAAATATATACTTCTCATCTTTTCATCTTTAAATTAAGTTAAATAATTAAATATTGCTTTAAATTGTTCCATTTTCGTTTTTTATTTTCTTTAATTAATTTATTTATTTTTTATTCATTTATTAATTTATTTATTTAATTTATTTTTTTACTAATTTCTTTGGTAATCTCTGTAGTATGCCTTAGATTTTAAAAAATTATATTGTAATTACATTTTGAAAAAAATATATTAGCTCTGGTTTTCACCATATTTTTGTTGAAATTTGGTGATCTCATAAATTGTTAGATGCGGGTCATTAAAGATACGAAATGAAAATTTGGAAATTTTTTATATTAATATTTAGTTCTCATTTTTTTGTTTTATATTTTATATTTTTTCGAAAAAAACATCTTAAATTCCTAATGGATGTTTTTAGGAAACAATTTCTATGGAATTTATCCAAATTTTTAAATTATATTTTTATTTTTTACAAATTTTTTATTAATTTATAATTATACCTCCATTTTTTCGCTACCATTTATTAGTTTTATTGTCGTCAGTATTGGATTATTAGGATTATGTTTCACACGTATTTTTGATTTCATTTAACACCACTGTATTTATGGGTAAATTTTTTTATATTTTTTTGAAAGCGTATTTAATTTTACATTTGAATTTTGTTAGATTATGCTGTTTTAACGTTGTGTTGAGATTGCTTATTGAATAAATTGAATAGTTTTATCTTTTTAACAAATTTTAAAACTGAAAATATTCACAGTACAAATATTTTGTGCAAATTTTGAAAATTTGTCTTTTGTGGTGATTAGAAGGAATCGCAGTTGACGGGGAAAATAGTTCATTTTTTTGTATAGAAAAAGTTAGTTCTTGTGAGAACTACATAATTTTTCAAAAAATAGATCCGATATTTTATGAGTTTTACAAATTTTATAGGTTTTTATAAATCTTAGGAACCACATTATATGGATAATTTGATTAAAGAAGAACTCGGGGTAAATGTTTTGGAACCATTTTCCCGTGCATCAGGTGGATGTATAAGCCAAGCAGCTGGATATCACACTGATAAGCTTGGTGATGTTTTTATCAAGATCAACAGCAAAGCTGAAGTAATTTTTGTTTTTTACATAATGTGGCTTTCATATGATTGAAATTTGGATAGATTTCTTGCATTTTTTTTCACATGTTTTCATAATTTCTCGCATTCTACAGGGGATTGGTTTATAAAATTAGCATTCATGAATTATTAAGATAATTATTAAGATGAATTATTATGAATTATTTCTTAAAGGCGGGACAAATGTTTGATGGTGAATTTGCAAGTCTAAACGCGATATATGAGACGCAAACGATTCGTGTTCCAAAACCAATAAAGGTAGATTTTGGATTTTTAAGTTTTTCAGAAAAAGTTTCATCCATCTTGCTTAGTTATAAAAGTTTTAAAGATTGTTTGGTTTCTTTCTTCTAGAGTATCAAGGCGGATAATCAATGTTATTTGGTAACAGAGTATCTGTATATGAATGGCTCACCAAAACCAGCTGAATTAGGGACGAAATTGGCAAAGTCAGAATTCTTTTCGAAGGCTTTCTTTTCTGTTCTCGCTAAAGCTTTTCTCTAACATTTCTCTTTTTTTTCCAAATTAAAAGTGAGTGCGAAATATAAAAAAAAAAAACTTTTAAGAATTTTTATTATAGATTACATGCTCATAATGCAGAGCTTTTGAAGGCTAAAGAAAAAAGATGTTCATTCATCGGTGGTGCAGAAAAAGGTTCAGCTGCTGTAACGCAGTTCGGTTTTGATATACCTACGTGTTGTGGTTATATCAAACAAGTTAATGATTGGTCAGATGATTGGGTGGTAAGCTCTCATGGTGATAGCTTAATTCTAATATCTCTAGTTTCATGATAAAAGGAAATTGGATTTACATGCTTTAATCATAATCATCGCATATTTCAGGAATTTTACAGCAGAAATCGTTTAAAGGCTCAAATTGACTTGCTTCTTGAGGTTCTGAGTTTTTATTATCAAAAACCTAAAAAAAAATTCGTTTCGAATGAAGCGATAATTTGGAAAAATGATGGTAGATATAATTTAATATAATAAAAGTTGCAGAAAAAAGGTGATCGAGAATTACTGGATTTATGGCCAAAATTGGAGCGCAAGATTCCATTGTTTTTTCAAGGCTGTAAAACCATTGTACCGAGTCTTGTCCATGGAGATTTATGGTCTGGGAATTACTCTTATGATGAAGACGGTCCAGGCACGTTTCTGTGCTAGACATAGTTTCGAAAATTTCATTCGAGAAATTTCTGAGAAAATAAATTTTTTTTCAAATATTTAACTTCAAAAATGTTTGCAGTTGTGTATGACCCAGCATCATTTTACGGTCACAGTGAATTTGAAATGGGAATAATGCAGATGTTTGGTGGTTTTAGTTCTGCTGTATATTCAGCCTACCATAAAATAATCCCCGAAGAAAATGGATCTAAAAGTCGAATCCAACTTTATGAACTTTTTCACCATCTTAATCACTGGTTAATTTTTCACCATGTATACTTTTTATTTGATAATTTTCATTGAGAGTAAAGAAACACAAATAGGAATAAGAAGTATGGATAAAAACGTGGCAGAGATTTCTAACTGTGGTTTTTTCTTGAATTCATAAATTATCCATTTGTAGGAATCATTTTGGATCTGGCTATAAAGCTGGTGCAATATCAATTATGAAATCCTTAATATCAAAGTGATTAATTGCTTCGCTTCTGTATTAACTGTATTTCTATACAGTTTTTTCTGGGTTTTTCACCTGAAAATGAATTCATATATATATAGTGGTCTCTTTTTTTGAAGGGTTTTACTTTTTTACAAATTCTTATATAATTGATCATCCTTTTCCTAAAATTATGGATGAATTGAAAAATATAGGGAAAGAAATACACTAAAATACACTACATCATCATTGTGAATTATAATTATAATATCAAAGATACAGCTCATCTTTATGATTTGGTTTTTTCGCTTCTTATACATTTTTCCTTATAGAATTCATAATTTCATAAACTATAGGTTCACATTTCTAGAATTTTTATTGTTTTTTGTTTTTTTATGCTAAAAATTTTAAATTGAATAAATTTTTTTAAAATGCTTCATCCTTCATGAGTTGTTTTGAAGATTTTCATTGTTTCTATTAATGAAAAAGCGGGTGAAACAGATACTTTAATAAGTGAACACAAATTATCTTTGCAAATTGCCATCGATATTTTATCAACATATTTCTAAGAAAAATTACAATAAATTGATTTTAAAATTTTGGAAAAATTATAATATAGAGCGAAGCCGTAATACGTGCTTAGAAATTCTTTTAAAAAATTACGACACGTCATTTCGCATAAATTAAGGAATTGAACGAAGATAAGAAAATTTTAAACGTGAAGGTGACTGAGATCTGAGCGATATTTTTTGGTGCAAAATGATTTTTTGTTTTTAAATTGGTTCGATAATTCTAAAAAGATTTTTTTATAGTGAAGTGAGCGGTAGTTTTTCTTTTGAAATGTCGGACAGTTTTAGTTGTGGCAAAAATTTTGATGATTTAAGTCAAATAATTTTTATAAATCGTTTCGAGTTTGACCCCTCGGAAAGTTATCGTCGAATTTATACAACTTTTTCAACTGCATATGGAAGTCGTTGCCTTGAATGGTTGGTCGCCAGATTTTCTCTTCCTTAAAATTTTTGCATAATACCCACCATTTCTAGTTGCCTGGATCCACTTGTGCCGCACATTTTGCCAGAGAGTCATTTGATGATAGAGATAAATGGGCCTACAACATTACCAACGTTACTAACCCATTTAATGATAGGCTATACTCATATTAGAGCATGGATCAATCCAATGTCACTATGTTAATCATGGGCGCAAACTTTAAATCCAGTCCCGTTCTGGATTAGCTAAAGAAGTAAGATGTCAGAACTCAGATCTCCAATCCACAAATACTTTATATAAATGTATACTTTATTTTTGTTTTAAAGAAAAATTTCTTTTCTTTCTCGCTACTTGTGAACAGTAAGGGTCATTTTTAATTTCAGGTCCTCTACCAGAGGACTGGGAAATTGAGGGTTCTGCGAATATCTTAACTGTTCTTAGCACTTTTCTGAAGAGAAATCTGGTGTTGTTCTTGTTAAAGCCCCTTTTCTAGTTTCAGTTCCACTAGTGTTCCATCACTTCTCACATCTCTAATTCCTCGTTCAAGCCTTCGTATTTTTCCAATTTCTCGCATTCCTTCTTCCTAACGTTCCTGCCACTCGATACTGTTATATTTATCACTAGCTGATTTCTAGTTCTCGTCTGGTATATCTGGTTAATTTGCCGGTATTTATCTGCATGGAGAAGTCCCACAGAGCCTTCGTCTTTAACCTGAACGACATCCCAATGTCCTTGCTGTAGATCCATGTTAGATGAATGAGCAAGTCAATATCCCGTTCGATTTCGGCATAATTTCGTCATCCATGAATATGGAGGAGATGACTGTTGGTAGTTCGCTCTCGAACTTGTATCCATACCCATTTCTTAAAATTATCTGGCAGGGAATTTAGATCTATGCTGAACAATAGGAGAGACAGCGCTTTGATACATACCACTTGACAGCCACTTGTGCAAGCTGTTTTGAGTTAATTTCAAGTGTTGTTTTCCACAGTCCCACCGACTTCTTGGAATTTGTTATTTGGTGTTTATTTGGTTTTCTATTTCTTTATAAAGATTAGTAGCTGAAATCATGAAATCATCTAAATTACTAGCCGTTCCACTGTTATTTCTCTTAGATAGATAGTAGGTATTAATCATATCTGGGCCAGACGCTCTCCAGCTTTTCATATTTTTCATATTCCGCTGTTGGATGTCAGCAACTGGTAACTGGTAACTGGTCCCTATTCTGGGAGATTGCTGTGCCTCGTCCTACAGCCGCTTAACATTAGTGTTAAAAACCAAATAACAAATCAAATTCATTACTAATAATGCATATACATAATTATATACATATAAAAAAAAAACTCATTTACTTCTAACTAATTAAATGAAAGTTGAATCTAATGGCTGTTTTCCTCGAATCGTCCTAATTCTGCATTTTAAGGTATTTTGAACTGTTAAGCAGTGGAAATGCGCCTTTCATGCGTTTAATTCAACGACGAATACGTTCAGACGAAACGTTTCCAACTGTCGAATGTCAACAAATATTCCTTTTTCTAACAAACGACGACAGCTTAGGCAAATCTTATTTTTATAATTTTTTTTATAATTTTTCATTATTATATTTTTAAGCATTTTGCGGGAACTTTTTGAAATATTAATAATTTTAACAATTTTACATAATTTTCTAAAATAGTTTATATAAAATAATAATACAAATTCATAAATTCTTTCAATGCAGCAAATGAAATCGAATTCAATATTTCGTTCAGTGGTTCGTATTTTATAACAGAAAGTAACGAATTCCTGGAAGCGGTTTCGCGAAGGATTCGCGACAACAGTTCGCACATTTATCGAATAATTGTCACAATCGAAATGAGATTTGAGTCAGAGGCCTTTTTTTCATCCCGAAAAAACTATTATGGAATTCTTGCAAATCAGTTGCCTTCCGACGATTTTAGAACGCAAGCATTGTTTCATTTTATTGCGAAGTACCTTTTCTTCTTTTATTTTTCGCTTTGTTTCTGCAAATTTAGCAAATATTCGCTTTATCGAAATGCAAATTTGCTTGGACAATGCGAGCAAAAACACTTCTGTTTTCAAATTCAGCAATTAATTATCTGAAATTCTTCGCTTTTATGCTCATAGCGAATAATAATTATCGTTTATTATTTAAAAAAATTTGTTTAGTTGGAAATTGGAAATTTGTGCAAAAAAATTTCAGGGATTTCGTAATACTAGCAAATGACGGGGAAATTCGTACTTCTAAATATTTACTGTATTTGTCGATGGAATATTTTCATGAATTATTCACTGCAGATAGTACATTAAATTCTATTACACTGAATTTCAATCGAGAAATTATCGAAAAAGTAAGAAAATCGACAATTTCCACCTTTTCTTTATTAGTTTTAATAATATTAATAATAATTTTCTTTTATTATTTATTATTATTATTAATTATTTATTATTTATTATTAATTATTATTTTATCAGAAATTCTAATTTTTATTAAAATCATAAAATTTTCATTGATAATTTTATTATTATTATTAATTTTAATAAATACTATTCAATTTTATTCAATTTTTTTCCTTAATGATTTTCAATTCTGCTATTTTCTGCAATTTTTTCAGTTAATTGATTTTACATATAAAGGAATTTTCTCTTTTACGATTGATAAAATGAATGAACTCGATTCCATAGTGCAATGTATTAAATTATTAAAACCTTTGAAAGAACATATTGTTTTAGAATGTATTGTCGAAATGCTAACTGAATATTTAATGAAGGTTATTTTGCAGTCATTTCAACAAAAGAACATTATTTAGAACTTATCTGCTTCAATTCAGTTTCCATTTCCAGTTTGACTGTGCACTAGGAAAATGCACTAGGCAAAGGATCTTTCGCCAGAGAGTCGCACATAGCTGTTAGTCCAATTTAGCCAAATGTTTTAAATGCATAAATATTAGTTAAATGTGACGAATCGACGTTTTTACAGGATTGGGAGAAACTAAAATTGGATGAAGTGGTGCAATTATTGGACGTTTCATATCAACATTTACTAACAAATGTTTTTGATTCAGCGTTTAATTTAATTATCAATAAACATTTCGTTGATTTTCAGTAAATTTACAACATTTCTTGCAAAATTTAAAAACTTTTGATTTTGTGAAATTCTTTCCAAGAAATTCATTTATATTCCATAATAATTAATTAGATATTTAGAAAAAAATTTTAAGACTGGAATATAACGAACAATCGGAAGGTGAGAAAAGGATAGTATATCGTCGATTACGTCGTTCACCGCTTAACGGTTTATTATCACCAATTAATCTTATGATTTCTATATATAATAAGCGACAAAAATTATATCGAGCAATAAGATTTTGCAATACTTCTAATTCTTATCAGATAATCGAATAAACATTTGAGGAAAAGTTGAATTGGAAGGCTTAAATTTGTAACAATGAAGTAAATTAAGTCCAGTCGGGTCGGAGGTCAAAAGCTTAATGGCATTTGATTTCACAGTTTTTCTTTTCTGTGTACTTAACTTTTAACTAACGATAAAGCACTTAACATGAGATTTTTATTTTTCAATTTCTTATTATTAATGAAAAGAAACAATTAAGTCAGCATTATTTCCTTTTTTTCTTTTAAATGTTACAAAGTGATGCAAATGATTAATTCATTTGGATTTTTTATTTCTTTTTCATTAATTTAAACAACAGATAAATAAATGGAAATGGAAATAAAAATAATGGAAATAAAAATTTTAATACAAACTAATGCAAAATGAGAATGAAATGAATGAAAACAATTTATGATTTGTACATTTGTGTAAAATATTAGTTGAAATAAAATTTAATTTAGAGGAGAATGAATAACAGATATGGAATTGGCTAATAATTTTGCCATTTTATAATCATCATTTTGACGGCGAAGAATTCCATGAGAACCGCCAAAAATGTATGGAAATCGCATTACGTAATACCGCGAATATTCCAGACCAATAGGTTTTTCACCGGTATGGAAAATAGTTGAACGTGACTGCTAAAACAAAAAATTAGTCGAAAAAAATAGAATTTTTTGCTTAAGAAAAATAGATCAGAAATAATAATTTACCTGAACGCGTGGATTGATGAAAACCGTAACTGGAGCTTTAGGAGTAACGATATGCAAACGCATTAATTGAGCATAAGATGAACGACGGCAGCGACATTTCAACCATAGTGGAATGTCCAAATTTATTAACTACGAAATTTTTCGTGATTCAAAAATTAAACAAAATCAAAAAATTCTTTAAAAATGCAATTATCTCGAAATTAAGTGAAAAAATAAAAAAAGCTTTAAATATTTCAGTAGCTATATATATTGTACCTTTGATGTAGAATCCATTTTATTTGATAAATGCTTTTGCCCAAAAATAAAACGATGACCGCGAAGGCATTCAAATTCGAAACCAATGAAAAGCTACAAAATAATGGTTTAAAATATCAATAAAATAAACTCAGCATTGTATTAATGAAATTATATTAATGAAAATTATATTTATCCAATCGATAATTTAACTGAAATATCAACAAATAAATAAAAATATATAAATGTACAAACCTTAACCCTCTCTCGAGTGTTTTCGCAAGTGGTTTTCCTTAGACGACGAGAAATACCGCCAATCATTTTCATATCTTCTTCCCACTTTTCACGATTCACTGTTAAGTAGAAATCAATTGGAATCAAATAATGCAATCCACTTGTGAAATTAGGCATATCTCGTAAGCCAATTTTGCGGCTGAAGCCATTTGGCTTATTATTTGGCTTATTGGATAATTATCAGATAGAAATGGATATAAAACATACCTATACAAACTCGCTGAACCTAAGCAAACGAGACTCCATGAAGGAAACAGTGGAGGTTTAGCAATAGAACTTGTATTTGGAACACATTCCAAAAATTTGCCTGAAATTTCGTGATTCGATATTCATATTTAGATAATTCAAAAATTATGGCTTAAATTTACAGTGAAACAGTGCAGTACAAAAAACAAAGAATTACTATGAGTATATTTCACAGATAAATGAATCTTCATTTAAATAAAAAAATAATACCATAAGTTTGATTTGCATAATTAAATAAAGCGAATTATTATAAATTATTATTATAAATTATTAAAATTTATTATAAATTATTAGATAAATATAATATGTTTATATATTTATTAATATAATATATTTATATATTTATAATATAAAATATTTATATTAAAATAGTAGATGGAAATATTGACCCTTATAACAGCGTCGTAACTTAGCGATTCTTTCCTCAAATTCAATTGCAATTGCACGCATTGACTCCGACTGTTTAGATAACTGAGGTGCAGCACCATCAAAAAAACAATATGATTTTTGTGCGCCTGCTTCATCCAAATAACAAGATTTAGTGGTTGAAACTGGTTCCATATTTGAGAGTTCTTGAGAAGTACTTAGAAGTTTTTCAAGCTGAATTATCATATTAATAAATAAAAATATCGAAAATTGGCGAAAAACATTTATACTAGGCTAACTGCAAATGAAAAAAACGTTTTGATTTTAAGAAAAGGGGTAAAATTAGAAATTAAATATTGTAAGTAAAATAATGCAATCCAACCAACAAAAGACCACAAAAGTTAACCGATGTCGAGAAACAAATATTATCACCATCAATATCACCATCATCACCATCGTCATCAACATCATCATTATACACGATACTTTTCTCTTCTTCATTACCATCCATCATAATTTCATCAAAATCAGCGATTAGTTCAGTATTCGGTTCATTGTCTTCATTTGCTGCAAACATCGATTCATCATGTTTGCGATGACTGATTAAATCTTCTGTAATTATGAATTACATGGCAAATTAAAGCGCTAGAAACAATAAACATTATTTATAAAAGCAATAATTAAATGCTTGAAGTAATTTTATAGGTAAGTAAATATAAAAATTTAGCAATAATTAAATGCTTGAAGTAATTTTATAGGTAAGTAAATATAAAAACTTCTTGTCATGAATTACTATCTGAAAAAATTTCTTGTCATGAACTACTATCTGAAAAAAAATAAAAAAATCTGAAGTTGATGATATAAATATTTGATATATTGATATTTGATATAAATATTTGAAAGTTGATATAAATATAATTACACGATGATCTAAATATAAGCAAATATCAATCTCATACTCAAATTTTTTCTTATAGAATTTCTTTTATAATTTCTTGCCTTTATTTAAATAATACCCCAATCAAATAGTAGATAAAAAAGTTCAAGAATTGAAGAACATAATATTATATTGACTTTCCACATATTAATAAAAGGAAAAAAAAGCAACCTTGCGATAGTGCATTGCCCAAATCTTCCAAACTTCTCGAATCATGCTCTGCTGATTCTCCTGAGATTTCATTTGCCTCTGTATCTTCTGCAAATAAATCATTAATTATAAAAAAATAGACCGAATGGTTCAGTGCAGTGTTGCTTTCATATTGGAATCCCCATGCCGTGCGATATTGGCGTTCCACCGATATATTATCGTTAAGTAATTGTTTGGTAAATTTACATGGTTTAACAGTGGAGTGAATTAGACCAAAGATGGCCAATATTTTTAAAAAATAAAAAGAATACTACAATGCTTTTAAGTTTTTTAGCTTGAAAACCTTTTTGATCAAGATTTAGTCGGTTCTCCACGATTTCTTCCATTTCTAAACTGTTATCACGATCCATCAACATTTCAAAACCTTAAATTATCAATTTTAAATCAAAAATTAGAGAATAGAGGAGAATAGAATGAAAGCGAATATGTAAGAACATGATATATCAAGTAAAATAATTGAAGGACTCCAAAAATATTTTATACGGCACCTCTCGCCCAATTGCAATTTTAATTATAAAGGAAAACTTCTACAATATAACCTGGATTCGTCGTATTAAACAAGATTTAATTTATACTTATAAGATTCTGTATGGTTATGTTAAACTAGATTGTTCAAAATTTTTAGATTAAATTTAGATTTAAATTTAGATTAAATTTAAATCCAACGAGAACTAATTGGCTAAAATTACTAAAACCTATGTTTAGAATCTAAACTAAGGATTCATGATTTCTTTCATGATATTCGTAATATTAATTACTGGAATGACTACCGAACGATATAGCTTGTGCGCCATCCCTAGCTATCTTTAAAAAAAGAATAGATAATGTCATTTGATATTATTGAAAAAGTTCACATCATGCAGGAAGTGTGAAATTTCGATTATTACCATCCGATTATAGTTATTTCGAATTGTACTATATTATATTATTTTGCAATTTCTTCCTTATTTCATCTTTAAATTGTTTGTTTTATTTTATTATTACTTTTTTCTTTTGTCATTAATTCTTGTTATTTGTTATTTTAACTGTTGTTATTAATAATACAAGCACATGGTGTTTTCGACCTGCTGGTTTTCAATAAATAAATATATAAATGATGTCGGAAAAATATTTTAAATCATCAAATCCAAAAAAAATGAATAAATGAAGCAGTAAGAAGTAGTCTCGGAATTTAGATACATATATAGTTAAAAAATGCAGAATTTCAGCAATCAAGAGAAATTTTTGAATATAATTTAATTCAATGCAAAACCTTCATCGAAACTCTGCCCCATTAAATGATTGCTTAATTCATCTGATACACTTTCGGATATCCGTGGTGAAACTTTTTCTTCTTCAATAAATAAATTTTGATAATCTTTTTCTTCGAACAACATAAAATCGTACTGCTCCAATCTTTTACAACAATCAAATGAGGCATAAAAATCGAAATTTGCTTCCTAAATTTCTACTGTTTGAACAAGAAATAAAAAAGAAATAAGAGAATATTTATAATCACAAAAAGAATATTTGTCGCAAAATAACGCGAAATAAATTTAATTGATTCAAATTTAATTTATTAATTGATTGGTTACATCTTAATTAGCCAACAAATTTTTTTATCGCTTTTTTTTCCCATATTTTTGTATTCCCTAAGTCCCTTTAAAACATAATTACGTTTTCACAGAATGCTATTCGATTACTAATCGACTGGATAATGGTTCCACTTTTTGTGAATTTATCCTCTTTATGTTTTTAATTTAATAACGCCATTTTGTACATTTTTTAGGTTTAATTATTAAGTGAATAAGCAAAATCTGAGAATCAGAAATCAGAAAGTTTATGGCTGGAGCCTGCATTGGTAAATTTCGAAGAGTATCATCGCCCTAAGGTTGATCTGGTGGAACTGCTGTAGAATAAAACTACAATCTATTATTTAGCCAATCATAACAAACGAATATCAATCCACCATCACCACAAGCCAAATCAATAATATTGCCAGCCAATTCAACAAATATTTTTCATATTTTTGATGAATAAATTCAAAAAAATATAACTTTTAATGTAAATGGATCATTTCGGTAAGATTGTGAATAACCACAGTTACAGGCAGAGCGAAACTGCACATTACTTGAATGTAAGAACCGCTTACAAGCAGATATATTGAGATCAGATGGGGAATGGTGAATCTAAAAAAATCGTTTATAAAACGCTAATAAGGCATGCAGAAATTCCAATAAACTTTATAAATAATGGAGTATCTTATTGCAAACGAATCGAAGCTTGCTAGTTGTATAGAAAATAAATTTAATTTTACAGGAAAAATATATCCAAATATACATCTATATATCTAAAAAAAAAATATCTAAAAAAAACCAGAAAAAACTTACAGGGAGAACACATGAATTGCCCATAAGCGAAACAGCTTCACACGATTTATGCAGCTGCCAAATAGCATCACATTTACGAATGAGCTCATCTTTTACACTTTTCAAATTCGTTCCATGATAAAAAAATTCCAGATTTTCAATGGCCTTTTTTAACTAAAAATATTTAAAATAGCTGAAAATGAAGATTAATTCGAAATGTCCAATAACATTTATTTTTAAAATCATTAAAACGAAACCACTAAAACTATCTAATTAAAGCAAATATTAGAATATCCAGAATAAAATCACATTAGAAAAAAAACCTTTGCTTCATGAGTAGCTTTCGAATAAACAATTGCTTCATTACCTTCTAAATCTCGTGTATTATAATTTAAGATAGCAGTTACCAAATGTTTTGAAGTTACACTGTAAAAAATTATTTAATAAGATATAATGATTGATAAGATATAAAATAAAAATTTCCAGATTTTCTTTCTTTCATACCTCTTTAAAAAATAAAAAGAGATTTTCTGAAACAAGATTTAATTTTCCAAATAATATAAATGAACAACCTTTTTGAAAAACGAATTTCCACATTGCACTTTTCGTAAATATATTGATCAGTAACTACTTTTTTTTCAAAAATTAAATCACAAACTAATTGCATTCCGCGTACTAGCCATTTAAATTCGGGTAGCTAAAATTCAAAGCTGTGAAATAAAAGAAAAAGTTAAAAATGAAGCTGAGTTCCAAACTGCCATCATTTGGCAATTAAATAGGATATGACATGATAGTTCATAACAATCATTATAAATTTACTTCATAAATTATATTTTGATCACGACCTTTATGAATACGTTCGATAATGTTCCTAAGAAATTCACTCACATCATGTCCAGCATTGTCTAAAATGAATAATAACATTTAGTACGTTGTCTCCAACTGAACGTTTATAATATAATAATGTGCTTTATCCTAATACCAACTGAACCAGCCTAACTAGAAATGTAAAAAAATGGTTTTAAATTCAATATTTACCTGAATAAATATTATTATATATTGATAATAATATTTACCTGAATCAGAATCGCTGGATTCTTCATAGCAGCATTTTTCAAGCGTGAAGAAACTTCTGGGAATCGTAAATTGATTAACAATACCTTCATCGCACTTGACATCTCTTGTAGTAAACAATTTTAAAACATCGAATAAAGAATCTACTTTAGCTTCATTACTGGAAAAATGATGAACGAATCGAACTCGTGAAGGCAAAATAGCACAACAATTATAGCATCTAAACCAAAAAAGCATTAATTCGATTGAATTAATTCGATCTTTTTGAAAAAAAATTTACATTAAAAGTTGCAAGAAACTAACTGAGAACCACCAATAAGTTTATAATGCCGAAAAAGATATGATATTTGCTTTTCCATATTTAATTCATAATGATTCCACGATCCTCCCTCAAAAAAAGCTGTGAAAAAAGATGTTTAAAGATTTAAGATTAAATTTAGTTAAAATTTAAAATGAGTTTATAAATAAACTTCATAATCTAAGTTATAAGCTAGACCAGGAATTCCCAAAGGAGTCAGTATGGTTCCATAGAGGTCTTGTATTAATTGGGGCTTGATAGGGAAATAAAATACTTGCACTATTTTTAAAATTTCACACAAGATTAAAACTAAATGAATGAAAAAAATGGACAGAATGGAGTCAGACATGCAAACGCTCTTCTTCTTCTAACAGCTCTCACCATTACTGGTTAGACTGGCTTCGCTGACTACAAAGATAAGACATTTTCAAGCTGCTCGGTCCGACGACATCTAGTAGCAATAGAAACCATTCCTTTTTCCATCGTCTAAGTCCATATATTGTTGGTCTATCTATACGTTCAAAACCTTTCCTATCAGTCCTGGTCTTGATTGGCCCATCTCGCTTTTGACACCATCCATCACAAAGTTTGGCAAGTAATGAAATATGCGACGATTCTTGTGGTGGACGAGGGAGAACGTGCCTTAACCAGCGAAGGTGACGCTCTGTGATAACATTAATGCAAGAGGTTTTTGAACGAAGATGGATGCGATCATGTGATATTTTAATCCGCTCGACGGATCTGACGAATCCTAAAATATATCTTAGGCATGAGTAGTCAGAGATTGATAGCTTCTTATCTCTCACTCTCATTAGCCATGTTTCGTAGCCACATAGCAAGATCGAACAAACTGCAACTATACGAACGCGGATTTTCGTCTTCATGGTGATTTTGAGGCGGTTCCATAGAGGCTTCTTCAACCGAAAAAACAATTTCTATTTGGATAGCTGTCGGTATCCAAGTTATAATTTCATCTTTTGCCTGGCCATTTGGGATTCGAGTGGATCCAAGGTATTTAAAGTCAAGCACTTCCTCAACCGGCAATGATAAAAATAGGCATTTTTACAGCATTACTTGTATATAAGACGAAAAAACTTTCGTTATATTGATTTTGCATTGATTTTGAGTCCAATTCTCGCTGTAATTGTTGATATTGTTTAACAATATTTGCATTGCATTATAATTGTCAGCAAAAATGACTATATCATCAGCGTATTCAAGATCTGTGATACGATGTTCTGGATTAATTTGTAGATCTCTTGAGAGGTGACAAGCGCTGTCCATAATCCAATCTAACGCATAGTTGAATATTGTAGGGGAAAGGACATAACTTGAAGAACACCAGTTCTTATTTCTTATTTAATCTCTTTTTATATTATATATTTCTTATATTTCAATTTCTGTCACTTCCACAAATACACAGACCTATGCCAGAGCTGATAAAATGATAAAATGACTTTATAAGCCGAATGATCTTCCCTGGGAACCTCAAGTTTCATATTTTCCAGACCGCTATTCTATCAAGCGAATCGAAGGCAGCTGCAAAATAGTGCGAAGGTTGCATTTTAGCATATCACTGTAATCTATTTTTTCTACATTTCTTTATTTTAAAAAAATGCTTTTATAACAAAATATTATGCTAAATAAGCGTTTAAAGACAAAATGAGACTAGTTCCAACCAGATTTATAGACGAAACTAGACTAATTTCAATTAGATTTATAAAAAATTGCTTTCAATCAGGTAAACAGCCAAAATTTTCCCTATAAAAAAAGAAAATCTGAATTGAGCAACAACCCATTGAGCTATCAACCCATTCTACTCTCCTATGCATTTCTCCGATGTACTACAATCCGACGAAGATTGGAATTTCAAAAAAATAATCTAATAACTATTTCATTCACTATTTTTTCTACATGAATCTACATTAATCTACATGATATAACACAAAAAACTTCACGAATAATATTAAAGGGGATCGAAGAGAAAAAATATTTCTTTTATAGGTAGTTGATAGGAAAAAAATTCTTTTATTTTTTTTGTAGCTGATAAAAAATATTCTTTCTGCAGAGGGTCAATGCAAGGAAAAAATTAAGAAACCATGCATATAACTAAAGAATTTTAAAATCTGATTGAATTAAAAACAAATGCTAAAATCAATGAAAAAATTTCCACAGTTTATTCTTTAATAAATTTTAAAATTCAACAATACCGTTTAATTTTCTGAAATAAATGAAAATATTTATGAGATCAAAAAATATTCAAATAACCTTTTTATTAGAATCAATTCTTGTCATATTACGATAGTAAGCAAAATATACGTAAGGTGTAGCTAAACGACCTTCTGTTGCCCAACTGACAGGAAAATCAGATATTAAAGACATTTGTTCACAAATTTTTTCTCGCGATGATAATCGCAGCTGATTTGCTTTCATAAGATAACGACATATGTTAAGATCAAATCTACTGCAAGGTTCCACAAATACGATTCCATGTGAAATAATCGATGCAAAAAGCAAATGACGAAGATGATCATTTTCTGATTGTGATAAACGATCGAAAAAACCTTCAGACTACAAATGATTTAAATTATGTCTAGATTCTATTTCTTATAGCTTAAAGCCAGAAAATGATACTTCAACTGAGTTTAAACAATGTGGATTCGATTCCTTCCATTTTAAAAGGTATAGACATTTTAAAAGACATTTTTAAACTACTCCCTAATGACTTGTATGTACGGGATTCATCTAGCATTCGATGGGATCAACTAAATCAGATGTAAAAAGAAAAGAAAGATAAATTTACAATTTTTAGAACCTTAATTTCTTGAAAATCACCTAATTTTACCGAACATCATTGCTTAAATACTAAATTTAAACTGATATCACAGAACACATTCTGGCTAAAACGGTCCTAGCACGGAAAGGAGAGCAACAACCGGATGAGCCATTCTACCCTCGATTTTGGCATATTCATATAATATGCTTTTTTAGACTGAATTTTGCTTTCAAAACTTCCAAAAGATTAACCGTAAACTAAAAATTATTAACAGAAAGATAAAAATTAATAAAAATAAAAATGAAAAAAAGCAAAAAAAACCACTGTAGAATTATCAGCAAAAATATTTTCGATTGATTTCATATCACCATAACCATTGAAACATAAAAAAAGGGTCGAAAAAGCTTTACAAAAATAGGCTTCAATCTGAAAAATATGTTAGAAAATAGTAAAGTAGTAACTCGAAATAAAAACGAATGAGCATTATCAACAATGCTCGTTATGTTCACAGCTAATATAATCAATGATGCGATGAAGAAAATGGAAAAATGAAAAAAACGTGATTTGCAGCCATCAAGGAAAACCAAAACGGATAAAGGTACTTTTCGGATTCGTAAATAGCCGCCGATATTCACTTTTTTTGATGGAAAAATATTACGGTGAAAAGAGAAGATGTGAGATGATAATGCAGAAAAAAATGTTACAAACTGTTACCTTCTACATCTAATATTAAACAACTTTGGCTTGGCTGGCCTCTGCTTTTCCTTTTGCCACTCTTTCACCAGGAAGACACGCAAATTGTCGAAATATCACGACGATAGGCAAGAATGGAAGAAACATAGTAGAGAGAAAGGGAAGAGAAGAGAGAAAAGAACGTTAAAAGACTTAATTCCCTACCGCAGTTGCCCATACAAACGAATAGTAAGTCAAGAAAATGTAAATAAACGAACCGATGATTGTGCATTGGTCCACGAACATTCATATGAAAATGCGTCCATTTCAAGGAAATCATTAATGCACTGAGTTTTAAGAATCTCAGCCGTTTCCTTACCGAAAACTGAAATAACAACGACACGGCGACCCGGCGAGTAATTTAAATTTTTAACAGTTTTATTCAACCATTCAGGAAGTGATTTGGATAATTTAATCACCATTCTCTGAAAATCATCGTACACTGCAATCTTTTTTTATGCGCCATTCCTGGTGAACATCAACAAGATAAAGCCTTTTGAAGAGAACCATAAAAGGACAACTTGTACTTCATTTTTTTTTCACTCGCCTCTCTCTTGAAAAATTCATAATCTATTATATTACGACGCTTAATCTCGTTCACTTGATTATATATTCACGAATCTATACGTGAATCACGCAAGCATCGCGACACCAACCAGTACAACGAATAATTACAAAAGGAACTACGAAAGAACCAGATCGGAAAACTTAAAAAAATAAATTATACACAGGAGATACCCACGCGACTGCCATTTAGTAAAAACAATCTGCGATTTAGCAATCGACTACTTTTAGACTAATTTTAAAATTGGCAGGTTAACCTTAAATTTATTTGTGGATTCTAGTCGAGTTTTCTGCGTGCATTCTGATTCCGACTGGGTCGAAGCGGTCTTTGGGCGGTCTTGGCGTGGGTCTCGCTGGCAACCCACTCACTTTTATTTCGATTCTCTCCGACTGACAAAATTCTCCTGTTTTAGCAAATTTCCTCCAGCAATGCGGTCTGACAGAAAACTGTGAGCGCTCTTAAAAATGATCATTCGCATTTGCTTCAAAAAATTTATTGGATTAGATTTTTGACGAAAATTTTATTACTTTGTTGATCAGGAAGTGGAGAAAATCTATAGCGAAATGTTGAAAATTAAGCAAATCAATAAAAGAAAAGAAAACTCTTCTTGGAAGGAAGGAAACGAATCTCTGAAATTCGTTTAAGGAATCTTGGGCGGCCATTTCCCTCCGAGCGAGGTCGCATACCTTTCAGCTTAGGGCCGCCTTTGCCTTCGCGTAAATCAGTTCAGCGTGTCTCGTTACTAGAAAAAAAATGAAATTTAATAAATGGAAAAATTTTCTAATGGATTTCTGCTGAAATTGGAATGAAAAGGATGCTTATTTTTGCAGTCATATCACTTGAATTATTCGCATGGCGTTTGGGAGCCATTCGTGTTTTTCTCGACCATTGGACCCAATCCTAATAGCCAGTTGAGCCAGCAAGCCAAAGGTGATTAGTGAATGCTCTTAAAAGCAATGCTCTACATCACTGAATTCCAAGATTTGGATGGAGAAGATTGTATTAAATTTGATAATAAATACAGTAAATACGTTATTATTATTGTTATTAATGAAACATTTTATAACCCTCGTATAGAAAAAATTTTTAAAATTTTTATTGCCAATAAATTTTATTTTGTCAAAAAACTTTTTAATTTGAAAGTTATATTGCAAATGATTTTTTCCAATGTAAATTACTTTTGATTAAATTCATTATTTGGCAAGATTGTTCGTTTTTTTGCCGTCATATTTGACATATAAAGTAATTTGTTTTCGAATTATTTCCAAATTCTTTGGTTTCTTAAAAGCAACGAACAATCAAATTCTCGTCATAGCGATTCAACTTTAAAATAACTTTTCTCCTTTTTTTCAACTTCCTGGAATTCATTTAATGTGTAATTTTTAAATTATATTTAATTATATTTGAATTTGTAAATTTAGGTTGAAAAGGTAAAATAGATAAATTTAAAATTTATGGAGTTTTGGATTTATCCTTTGTATTCAGTTTCATTTTTATTGTCGTTATTGTTCGATTTATTATTAAATTTAAAGGTTGAAAAGCGACCTGCCGCGCTATTTTGTCGCTTTTCCGCGCCATCAACGTAAAAGGAATTCAAAAAATGACCAATTTAACAATTTTTTCCTCGTTTATTTATTATAAATTTATTATTTTTGTAGTACGAAATAAACAAATAAGTCGACTACAGTTTTATTGTATACAGTCGGACATAAAAAACTGATAGTACCGACAATCTAGCAAAAAAAATAATTTTATGAAATATTATTGGTCGGTTTCACAACTATACACCAATTTAAATCATCCAAAGAAATCGTAAAATTCTGCAACTTTTCTATTCTAAATTTTGCTGGAATTCTGAAAAAAAGTGGAAATAAGAATTAGGAAGAAATTATTGGCATTAGGAAATGCGGGCATAATTTAAGCAACTTTCTTAATGAGAAATTTCATTTTCGGACGAAATAATTCGGGAAACGTTGCCTACCTTAGCGTATTTATGCATAACAAACACCGGTTGAATTAACAATGGAGAGAATATTGCGTTCACTACCACAACAACGAATATGATGAGTATCAAAATTTTCACCAAATTGACGCGAATCGAACGATGAGAAAAAGCATGGAGGAGTAAAACGCACCGTTAACACTTCTTTTAATGACAGATAGACGCATAAAATGGTACCAAAAATAGCCGTTACTGAAATTTTTTATTTTGTCTCAATTAGATTTGTTTTACTTAGAAAGATGATTTATAAGGCCCGTTGTCCTCCTTGGATAATACTGGATGGAGGCGATGGGTGTTTTTTCAAATCTGCGAAATCTATGATAATTTTCAGAACTAAACATTACCACGTGTTCATCGTTATACATGCCGTATAGCTTATAGAATTTTATTATTGCTAAGCGAAGCGAACAATTTGGTGAAATGGAATATTGCAAGGACCTAATATGTCACTTTAGATCAAAATAACTTACCAACAATGAAAGTCGAAACGGCCAACTTTGCTTTATTTGTTCGATTCACTATTCTAAAAATGAATTTCACTTAATTCCCACGAATTCTTTTTAAAAAAAGAAAGAGTGATTGGAGAATTAAAGATGCGAAGTTCGAAAATTTTCAGGAAACTTCTGGGAAACGGAATTTTCGACTTACTCAGCGAATGATGGAATTTTATATTGTCCATTTTTTCGATCAACAACAGATGCTTCAATATACAAATTAAAAAGCATCGGTAATATAACACAAACGGTGAGATTCGTTATACTGCCAGCGAGATTCATAAATGGTCCAAAATTAGGCAGAAGTAATGCCATAAATAACATTGCAAGTATGATGGATGTCCGAACAACTACGCGTTTCAAACCGAATGCTGTAATGATTATATCAACTGCTACCATAACAAATCACCATGGTGATTAACAAAAATTAATTTGTAGCATCTCGACTTTAGAATTATAGAATTTAGGCATTATAGAATTTATTCTTTATTTGTACACATTTTTACTGTGGAGAGATTTAGAATGGTTCAATGGGTTGCTCTCATTTCGGAGCGACGATGCTGGAATTCTGCTGCCTTAGGAATACCTATTTATACATCAGAAAACTTATTTCAGAAATCCGAGTGACCCGAGTGTCCAACCAAATGACTCCCCGACAAAATTTGTCTGACTAGCAATAGAGACCAATTAGAAATGGTCAACATCTTTCAAAAAAAGTCATCTTAACAAAAAGTCATTCATGCCTCAGTCAATTTGTTGGATAATTAAGAAAAATTCACTGTGTGGAACATTGAAAAAGTCTTCAGCTTGCTGGCACAATGGATTTGCCATCATTATCAATGCAAGAATGCAGTGTAAAGCTATTGAAATATTTGCGACATGTCGCACAGCAGGTGTTTGTATCGAATCCATAACTGAACCACTCATACTATCGCCATATACAAGAAACGCGTAAATTGATATTGGCATGTATAGGATCGATATTACTGGAAAAAATAGATTTTTCAATAAGGAAAACCTGAAACCGGCTAGACAGAATGAATCTTACTTATAAAGCCAAGGATAACAGATTTTGTGAATTCTTTTGGTCGATACATATCGTGTTGTATTGTAGGCAAAACCTGATGGCCGCTGAATGCAAAAAAGAATGTGCCAAGTGAATAGAGTGTTTCCCATATTGATAATGGAGGGTATTTTGCTTCAGGGAAACACGCAGGCGTATCAACAGCGATACCGCCAATGGACATCAAAATAGCAAGCACAGTACATCCTAATGAGATTATAACCACCAGCCTGGAAAAAAAATTAATTCAATATGGAATAATAGTTTTAAACCAACTACGATCGTTCGATTCTCGGCAGTTCTTCATTAAACTCGTCAAGCTGGCTGGCTCTTTACTATAGAAGTGAGGCCTTCTAGCTACTTACGATTTGAACATAGAAAAAACATTTCATTGGTCTTTTCGAGATTAACGTCTATCGAAAATTCGAACCAAAAATCTGCAGGTGATTTCAAGTATGCCAAAGGCATTATATTTATTGTAACCACGACAAGTAAGAGGCAGAAAGGAATTTGCACATCGAAAATTGAGCCAAGAAACGATTGAAATATTCTCGTTGATAATAATATATAAACAACAGCCGTGCCAAACATCGTTGCACATACAATGAATGATGTAAATACCCTGAAAGATTTTTCTAAAAGTTTTGTGCTTCCATAAGTTTCAACGACGACAGATTTTTGAAGCTCTTAACATAATCCTCAAATAAACTAAGAAATAAATAACTCTAATTTACCTTCATCATTTCTAGTGGCTTTCGACATTTGAAGACAGCCATAGTTTATATTGTAATACTGTATTAATACTGTGTACAGCTTTTACTTCACAAAATTTTGCTGTTAAGTCAATTTTACCAAAAAAATTACAAAATTAATTCAAAAGGAAAAATTTCTTTCCCGTTTGCCGTATAATCGCTTTTATAAGCGCCTTAAAACAATAATTTATCGAAAAAAAGGAATATGCAATTAAATTTGTATAGGATTTTAAAATTATTCTTTATACAAAATTGATATCTTTATTCATAAGCTTTATTCCACTAATGTGTGTTGAAAATGATAATAAACTGATAATGAAACTTACTTCATTTTTGTGCCCATACTCCTCAATGCCATTTCTGGATATGGTTTTCGGCAATGTTCCTGATATTCTGGCCATCTTTCTTGCATTATTACCCAGTTGATGCCCAATAAGTATGCTGTGTATGCAAAAAGTGTTGCCAAAACTAACATAATAAAGCATCCCATCACCAAACCTCAAAATTTTATTTCCCGCCGATTCATTTTTTCTATTCATTTCTTGTTTAACACATTAAATAATATGTACTGGTGAGTTTAGTTATTACTGGTGAACTTTCTACAATATTTTATATAATTTTTAAATTTAATTTTTGAATATTTTCAAAGATTTCTTAAATAATAAATACATTACTTCAATCATATTAAAAATTTAAAAAAAGCAAAATTGGAGCAATGAAATGAAAGAAAATGCAAATGAATTTCTTCAAACTGTTAAAAATTTGGTAATTGCTTTGGGAATTATTTATGACCTTGAATAGACAAATTTTATATGAATGAATTACTTTTGTATTTTTATGTTTTCAAATCTACCTGTATTAAGAAATGCCACAGGCATAGCAACAAGTCCTCCGCCAACCATATCAGCAGCTATAAAGAAAGCTGTAACAATCCATCCGAGTCCTCTTTTAGAATTCCAAATCGATTTCATGGTCAAAAAAACTCCTTGCTCCCAGAATTAATTGTAATATTTTGTCTACCTAGAGAATTAATGAATGAATGAGAAGCAAGAGGTGTATTATCAGAAATCAGATATATATCGAAAAATATCTTTAAAATTTGAAAAATACTGAATTTTGCTGGCTTTGCTAATATTGATGAAAAAATACCCAAAATATTTTTCTAAGAACAAAAGTAAATAAATAATGAAAAGTTTCTGAGATGATCGTCTTAAGAATTTATTTTTTTAAGAATTTATTTGCCATATTTTTTTATTTTTTTTAAAGCCACTTTATGTTTTTCACGTGATTTTCTCGTTCATCTTAAATCCAGAAATTTTTGTGAAGTAGTATTAAATAACATTGCTTTTATAAATTATTATTATTGTTAAATAAAAATTATTTCTTTTTTTTTCATTTTTGAGTCCAACAAAAGAAATCACTCCTTATAAACCTTAGATTATAAATTGAAAATAAATTGAATAGTAAAGTAAGGAAAAATTTCATAAGTCATTCAAATGAACTTCGCATTCAACGGCAATTTAACATGAAATAAGCGAATTTTACTGGCTAAACGCAAATTAATGTTTCCATGATTTTAATGACATATAAAGGTACAGGAATCAGTGCTAATGTTGATGATAATGCTGGTGATAGTTAGTCTCAGATAAAGCCATCTGCTACTCAAGCATTTTTTTTAAGAACGCACAATACTGATTATTAGGCTCGCTCCACTGGCTTGTTGGATTTTTTTTACTTATCACTGGAAGCACAAGTGAGTCGCCACCATCACTCGGATTTTTGAAGGACAGAGTAAGACGCCAGCATTAGCGCTTCGAGGCGAGAACAGCAATCCACTGAGAGCTTCTGACTAACCTCTTTAGCTTTCGACAACACTGTTGCCTGACAAAACCTAATGCTTCGTAACCAGTACCATTTAGCTTCTTCATGCTTTATGGTGCTATTTTCTTTTTCTCAATCATCGTCTTATATTTTTGAATCTCGTCTTTTCGATCTGACCGATAAATAATAAAATTTTTTCGCTAAGAAAAATATTTTAACCATTCAGTAACTAATAAACTAATAACTAACCAATCATTATCATTATTAAATAAGAATAAAAAATCTTAACCTATAAAAACCACCATTATCACCATTATTTAGTATCACTAGAAAAATGTTTCTGAGAAGTTGAAAATGGCGTATGATGAAAGAAACTCGTATTCAGAACAATAACAGAATTTCGAAATGATTCAAGAATTTATTTCAACAAAAAGGCGAAAAAAGGAGGAATGAGAAGATGAGAATTCAGACGATTCAATTAATTTTTATCAAAAATTTAAGAAGAAAAATGGTGAAAAAATTTATTTAAATGTAATGCGAATTATTTTTGTGTAAAAATAGTGTTCATTTTGGAAAAATTCCAAAAGTTTTTCTATTAATAAAAAACAAAAATAATTTTCGCAAATTTTTTTTTAATTCTTAAAATTCTAATTCTAATAAGTTAATATATGAAATAAATCAAGTCGTGAATTATTGATGAATTAACGGACGTAACTGTGATTATTATTTCTCGTTCTGTGAACATTTTACTGGCAAAAGCATAAAGTAATTTTTAAAAAAAATTATACTTTTTTGGTTGTCTCGATGTATGTGTCTGCAATTATTTCTCATATTAACATTTGAACGAATATTGACTTGAGGGTCCACTGAGGCCTCCACGTGATTTGCTATTGGAATAGCGCTTCACTCTAATAGCAAATCGAGCCTTCCAGACTAGAAATGGTGAATGCTAGGAGACTAAAACCACTCTGAACAATGTTGTAAAACAATGTTGCATCATCTATTCTATTTTTAATAAATTTTAATTTTTGCAAATTCAGTTGCAAAACAATTTTCTACTTGACAAATTAAGAGAAAATTAAGAAAAGAAATAAGCCTACATTTAGTGGAATAATTTAGAAATAATAAAATTTATATAAAAGGCAATATATTATCATAAAGATTTTGAACGTATAGGAAGACCAGCGATATGGACTTAGACGATGGGAAAAGGAATGGTTTCTATTATTACTAGCGATGGCGTCAGACCAGGCAGCTTGGAGACGTCTTACCCTTATAGCCAGCGTAGCCAGCCTAACCAGTAATGGTATTAGAGCTATTAGAAGAAAAAGAAGAATCATAGAAATCATCATAGAAATAAATTTTCACAAATGAAAATATTATTCCACAAAAATTGCCAGAATTTATGAAATAAACAAATACGCGAATGTGCTAGTTCAGCTGAAATGCATTCAAACTTTCAACGCTTTCCATGTTTATTGATTACTTCCATGAAAGATCCTCAAATTTATACTTGGAATTGTTTTGAAAAAAAAATTATTTTCAAAAACTTTCAAATTTTCAAAAAAAAGCCTAAAAGTCAGAAATATCTTTATCATTCATCTCTTATCATTTTTAATTATCACTGGATAATATTCATAAATAGTTGAAATTTTGAAAATCCTTTTAATAGAATTTATTATTTCTAATTTTGGCTGATTTCATTACCAATTAGATTGAAGTCCTTTGGATAAAGAGCAGCTAATTGAGGATAGAAATACAGATAAATCTCTAGCATATGATGGCATATAAAGAGCGGCAGAATATTTCAGTGAAGAATGATGAATTCTAGCAATAATAATTAAAGAATATGAAAAATAAAGGAAGCGTTTAAAATAGGGATAAAAAAGTATATATTAATGCTAATCCTTGAATGGAAACAAATTTGGAGAATAAATCGCAAGGAATGAAAGTGAAATGGGAAATAATTTATGGATGTAAGTTATGCGATACTTGAGGATTTAAAAAAAATCCATAAAAAAAATAAAAAATTCCAAAAAATTTTTAATAATGCCTCCGGAAATTTTCAATGTATTTTTTACCGATTTTTGCTTTTGTACCAAAATTTTTTCTTTTGTATTTGCCACTTCTATGCCATAAGAGAGACCTGGACTGATACAGTCAGGAAAGATTTTGAACGTATAGGTGGAGCAGCGATATATGGACTTAGAAAAAACGAATGGCTTCTAATACTGTCGACGATAGCATCAGACCGCGCCGCTTGGAAGCGTCTTACCCTTATAGCTGTTGCAACCAGCCTAACGGTGAGAGTAATGGTGAGAGCTGTTAGAAGAAGAAAAAGAAGATTTCTATGGAATAAAAAAACCTAAAATAGAAAAAAAATTGATAAAAAGTAGAATCCTTTTATTTGCTCGAATATAAATATTGAATATT
This sequence comes from Dracunculus medinensis, assembly GCA_900625125.1. Classification (NCBI taxonomy): domain Eukaryota; kingdom Metazoa; phylum Nematoda; class Chromadorea; order Rhabditida; family Dracunculidae; genus Dracunculus; species Dracunculus medinensis. The sequence continues at coordinate 206,808 of UYYG01001206.1, forward strand.
GCATTATTTTATTAATAAAATTATTTAATTAGTTGGTATTATTATCTGAAGCCAAATTGGTTTGAAATAGTACTAAAAGAAGTACGGAAAACCAACAATTAACAGCGATAACTTCTTTACTTTAAAAAAAGGTAATTTTGAGTAACTAAGGTGGCCTTTATGTGTAATATGGACCACTTTTTGAATATAAATCTATTTTTTTGCACCCGAAGAATTCCATGCAATGTTGTGAGCTAGCGAGCGATTAGCACTCACCATTTTAGGTTCGCTCTTCTTCAATTGATTATCAGTTGAACAGTATTGCGAGAGAGACAATTTTGCTAAAATTGCTTACTAATAATAGTAATCTTACTATACTATACGGTTTTACGGTTATTTTATTAACTACAGAAATGATTTTTTCAACTAAAATAGCGATATAAAAGTGAGAAAAAGTGATTTGCCATTTTTCGCTCAACGATCGCTTCTGAACCGAAGTGATAATCAATAAAAATTTGCCACCATATATTTTAATTGCCTTCCTACGCGAATTATGATAATGCATATATGTGCTTTAATATTAATTCGTGTTGAATTATTCTGTACAGAGTTTTTTTCAGAAAAAAAATAGATGCGAATCATAAAGAAAATTTCGATAAAACGGAGGAAATGCAATTCACCAAATGAAAAAATAATTTTAAAAAAATTAGAAACAAAAGTTTTTTTACGCAAAAAAATTTGATTATTAATTAAATCGAATTTTTTCAAATTTTACTGTTTTACTGTCGTTGATTTCTTATTAATTATTTTGAAAAAGATTGTCCCAAATATTTGATTTCAACGATTCGGTTCGATTACATATTAAATTACATAGCGGAACTGAACTGCACCTTCTGCGCGCACAAAGGTTAGCAGCAAAGTCGAGTAAATCGAAGTACCACTAATGCACATTGAAATAAATAAATTTCCAACTGGTTCTGCGAAAAGGGGCTTTAAAAGGATCTATCGATAGCCATCGATTGCCTTAGCCTATTGTTAAGCTTGGAAAATTGCAAATTGCAAATTTGTACGAAGAGTACGAAGAGTTATAACGCATTCTACTCAAATAATATTGCTAAAATATGGAATTTAATTGTTTGAATTAAAATTTAGCCATAAACGTCAACTATTTCAACAGAGCCCATTCACAAGTAGTTCTTTCATACAATTCGCCATTATTTGTAGCGAAATCTATTTTAACTGCATCGCCATAATTGTTTAGTAATTATTTTAGTAATTGTTTAGTAATTATTAATTTTTATATGCCCTTTTTTCTTCGGAATATTTTGTATTTCTCGGCTTTTTTTGCATTTATTGCATGAATTTTTTAAATTTTCTCCGGATTTCTTTGCAATTTCCAGTTTATAAGTTATAAAATATTTTTGTTCATCATGTGAATATCATACACATACGCGGCCATACAAGTCACCTACTACTTGCAGTTACTGTATAAAAATTTTATTTTAAATTTTATTATTTCATTTTTAAAACATTAGTAAATCAGCAAAAATGCACTGCGATAAATATGTAGACATTTATTATTCAATTAGCTGTGCCATTATAAGCGTTAAATAAAAGGAAATAATAATAAAAAGAATTTTTTTGGTTGTAAATCTGTTATTACAACAAATTTGATTTGATGAACACTGAAAAAAATTTCAATTATGCAAACGGCAGTAAATGAAATGCGATGCGTTGTGGTGTTATGGATTCCACAGCCGTTAACTTTTGTACCGTTTATTAGATCTCTGCTTTAGATGACTAAATGGTGGCTGCTCGGTAGTGATATCAGTAAATGCTAAGTATGTTAATTGTAATTATTATCACAACTACAAAGAATAAAATAATTAGGTTTTCATCCAATTCCGAATAAACTGAAATTTTGGGACTGAAAAAAGCATGGTTCCTAGTTACAAAAACATCCATTTATTATCGAAAATGCAAAGCGTCCAAAAATCTCCATCCGATTCAGGCGTTACTGGTAACACACACTTATCTTCTATCGCCAAGTATCTAAGTTAAAATGATAGCAAAAATTTCCATTCTAAACTACTATCAGCGGAGCTAGTTTAATTACAAACAACGAATGATAATCACTTTATCATTTTGGTAGAAATAACAATCAAGTGAAAACCAATTTATAATTTTCATCTATCGTTATAGTTTTCATGGTTGTCAAAATTTTGTTGATATTATACATATATATATATATATATATATATAGATGAAAATTATATATATATATATAGAAATATATATAAAATTATATATATATATATATAGAAATCAGCAGGTGAGTTTAGAGTACCACACGGATTTTGTTTTCAATAGTGAAGCTTATTTTTGTCGAAGTGCACGAACCAAACCTACGTCATCTATAGTCGACGTTCAATATCAATTGCACCGATGTAAAATTAGAATTAGATTTAGAACTTATAAAATTGTGATCATTAATCCTAATCAGCCTTATCAACTTTTGATTAAAATTAATTGACTGATGAAGATTTCAGTCATCTATTTATATCATTGCCCATTAACAAAATTTCATTGTTGTAATTCGCACTAATTGTAATTGTATAACTAAAAAGAATAAGTGAAATAAGTAAAAATTTATCATCGACAACATCGATAAAAAATTCCAGAAAAGTCGAAATTTCGGTGAATTTCATCCTTAAAATATCCTTAAAATTTTGATAAATAATCTTTGAAGTTTAGAATTAAAAAAATCATTCAATAATTCTTCGCAAAAGAAGAGATCGTTTTGCAGAAAAATATGGGAAATCTTAGGTCAAAATTTTTAATCTTCGAAAATCCTTGCTGAGGACTTCATATTTTCCAGTTTTAATCCATCTTTCGGTAGTTTTCAAAGTTTTTATTAAATTATTAAATTAAATTATTATTTGCTAAAATATTTTAAGAAAGTTTTCCAGTTAATATTCCAGTTAATTTGGACATTGAAATCAAATAATCAGTATCACTGAGATAGCAATTAATCGTTTCCTAATTAACACAAAAGATTAGTTGTCATAAAAAATTCTCCTATAATCCAGAATGTTTGCACCATATTTACTGCATTTAGCATAAGCTAAATAAGTTAAAAATGCACGGCAACATGACGCATATGCATGGAATCGTTGATTAGATTCACTATTCTACCAAAATCTGGTAATGTTGTTGTAGCGATAGCAGCCATTACGCAACTATGGACCCAATCTTTTTGAGCAAAATTGTATAATTTAGTAATTTTAAAGTCATCCTGAAAGCTCTAATACTGTTTATGTGCAATAAAATTTTCGTCCTGAATATTCTGATATTGATTGCAATTTTTAATTTTTTTCTATTTTAATTCTATTGTTTCAAAATTATTTCGTCCTTTTTCACGGCAGAAATTTTTTTAGTTTGATTGATGATTTCTTTTTTCCCTTCAATAATACAAAAATCAATTATGTGGCAAATCTAAAATTTATTCAAAATGATTGATTGGATTAATAGCGATGATAAGCCTCAAGGTTCAATTTACTGCTAAATTGGCCGCATGTCCGATCCAAGCAATTTATACTAAATCGGCTATCGAATCCCTCAAACTATCACCATAAATCACAGATGATGAAAGTGTAATAACACAACAGTTAAAGTGAAATTGAATCAGAAACATTGCGATGAAGCGAGGATTCTAGTTTTTGCAAAGTCTTTCAGTTGATACATATTATGCTGTATCGTTGGAAATACATGGTGATCACTAAATGTGAATATACCCAAGCTTTGATAGTATTCGAACAAATGAATTGGTAATTTGGAGAAATTCTTTATAACATGCTTCTATGTCGGATGAAATGCCAACTATAATCAGAATAACAGCAAAAGTTGTAGAAAGCATTGCTAGAAGCATAGCGATCCAGCAATGTTATTTAAAATAAAGTCCGGGTTCATACTGCTTCAATTTTATTCGTTTATTTACCGATATAACCATTGAATTTATACTTTTGTCTTTACATGAATCGTCAAAAACTTTGGGAAATTTAGAATAAAATAAAACCAATCAAAAACTCACCAAAATTCGGCGATTTTAAATCGGCCGAAGATTTTAATAATTGGCAATACGTAAATTAATAGAATAACCAAAAGGTAGGCAAAATTAAATTATAATTAAATCCGAATGATGCAATAAAATGATGAACAATTCTTGTTGATAATAAAGCGTGAAAAATCGTTACTCCAAATCGATGATGAATTATGCCAAAAAGCTATAATAAAAATTTTTGTGCCAGAAAGAATGAAAAATATGCAAAATATAAATCAGTGGTTGCATGAGACTCTCGCCCGCCGCATTTTATGTCCAATACTTCTATAAGCGATTTCTGCATATGGTTTTCTGCAATGCTTTCAATATATTGGCCAGCGTCTCTGCATGATAATCCAAGTTTCGCCTAATTGATGAGCTGTTGATGAAAAAATGATGCGAAGAGCACGATGTCAACCACAAGTCCTCAACAATATTTAATTGTAAAATAACAATAATATAATATGCATTACGCGAGTGATGCTGGAGGTCGTTTACTTGCTGTACTTGTTGTCCACAGGTGACTGGTGACAATCATCTTATCTGGCGAAAAGAATTCGTCTTAGAAGCTAATAGAAGTAGTGAGTCAAATCTTATGCGAGACAGAGAGAAATAGGTATTTTTATTGTAACAATTATTATTTATAAATAATTCATGAATTACGTTTTTGCTCTTTTATATTTAGTTTGTTTAATTTTGTTCTCTTTTTTTACTTCATTTATCGAACTGTATTCTTTTTCAACTTTGTAACAACTAATCATTAAAATCCGTAATCAATAATTTTTAATCATCCATATATTTTTACTGCCATATATGAAATTTTACAGTGGAAACTTTAACGTTCTACGCATTTCTATATTTTGTTCACCTTTCTGTGGAAATTCTGTGCTGGAAATATATTGCAAATTAGGATTTTTTTGACGATTGGAAAAATTAAGATGACCTTAGCGAAACCTTTTTTTCGATATAAGAGCGCATAACCTTTCTTAATATAGAAACTTCTAATATAAATTATTAAACAAAAACGCTAACCAGTTTTAACATACCCTATGGGCATTGCTACAATACCCCTCCAACGAAATCAGCGACAGGAAAAAGTGCTGCCACCAGCCAACTAATTTCTTTAGTTTTTTTTAAATGAACTATATTTATTGCCGCTAATAGAGCTCGACATCTATAAAAATAATCTACAAAATACAGCAAGCGAGCTATACTTTTACTTTAAAACCGTAACATTTAAACAATACTTTTACTTTAAAATCATTAACATTCAAAAATTATTGTTGCATATTTATATGGAAATCTCGTTTATTTTGTGTGTTAATAAAATAGTAAATTGATTATTAAAAACTAATTATCACCAAAGAATTTAAAAAATTCATCCAAAACAAATTAAAATTAAAAAATGAAAAGAATTGCTGTCGAACATAAAATTGATTACCCTTGTAACCAATTGTCTTAATGATAAAATAAAATATTTATTGATAAATATTTTTCATGCACGATTACCAAATGGTCTCTTTGGTCTCCATTTTTTCTTTCAATTTGCTCGAATATTGCTCACTGTCAAATAAAGGAAAACTGAGTAAAACTATCAGCGATAAAATCGAGAATTGAGCATTATTTGTTTTTTTATTCATTATTTGATATTATTTATTTATTAAAATGAGAATTAACTTCTCGATTGTAACTAATTATCTTAATGATGGAATAAAAGTTTATTTGAAATGTCATTTAGAACAGCATTGTTAATCTCTTTGAATTATACTATAAATGTTGGTGACTTTTTTATTACTGAGATTTTGAACGAACTGTTTAAAACTCTTTTCATTTCATCTTTGAGTCTTATAAAGAAAGGCATGAAATTGCATTCAAAAGTCATTGAACCGGTTGATACGACTGTTACTAGAAATTTAGTTCATTCAAGAATTCTTTAATAATATTCATTGTACCAACCATTTGCTCAGAACGGCTTTTCTTACTATATCGCCTTCAAGAAATATTATAGGCAAAGCTAAATGCACACGAAAATCTGCAATCGGTGACACCAAGGGAGGAGATAATATGGGAATAAAATGAATTTTGATGAACAATAATCTGTTGTTCAATTTTATCGTAATCAAATCAGTACAATCATACAGCTAAAATATTTGATTCGCACACGATTTATCTATAATTAATAAATTAATGAATAATAAATAAATAAATAAATTACTGTATATATATATATATATACATATATTTCAAGAGCATTCACCACTGTTGGCTTGACTCATTCCACTGGCTTGTCATATTAAACAAATATGCCAGAGAATCCCTTAGCGATAGAAGCCCAGGTAACTCGCCGGATTTCTGAACAGGCTTATTTTTGCAACAGCGCTCCGAACTGTGCATTCTCCTTTACCTTTCGCCGTTAGGCGATAGTGCAATCCAACGATGCACCACGACTCCAAACCAAGCCTCGATTCTCGATAGAAATCAATAGTATATTATCAATAGTCCAGGAACTCTTTAGAAATCTCTTCGCAAGATTTCTGACTATTTTTGATAATTTTTGAACTAATCTGTCCCAAATTATACTTATTAATGAATATCTTTTTACTGATATATAAACATATACATAAATCGATTTATTTTGAATCGATTTTATTTTAAGTTGTACCAGCAATCTGAAGGTAGTTATATAGTCATACTGTTCTTATATCAGTCACCAAAGTCATTCTATAAATCTAAATCTACTATAGAATTCTACTATAAATCTTCATGTTGATATGATTGCAATATTTGTATTAAATCAGTCGGATAATAATCTATCTTCATCGCAAAATGAAAATGATCTGAGTTTGAAGAAAGGCAATTCTTTGTCCATTAATAATATAAGGTAAGGTAAATAAATATAAAGCATTGATTTAAAAAATCCCGATCTTTCGTTACTTCGTAGGAGCAATATTTCTAGCCCGTGTGAGATATTTCGGCCTCATTAAAACATAGGTCACAATGTTGCCTTTGATCTCCATAAAAGAGTTATGGAAAATAACTCATGTTTAGATCGTTTAAAAATAAAATCTTTCAATTGAAAAAATGAAATAAGTTGAAAATTCGAAACGTTTAAATCTACAACATTATCAATCATCGGAAGAATTTACTTAAAAGTTTAATCTCCATTCACACTTCTATTTGAAAGGAGGTCAAATCAGGTTATATACAATACTATTAGTAGCATCTTTAATTTCGCTCTATCGACAAATATTTTGAGTGGATTTTGGCTGAACGGATCAACAAAATTTGGAAGAGCTCTTTATTTATTTATAAACAACTTATTTATAAATATTTATAAAGAAGCTGGACATACACACTTGGATTGCCTTAATTGTCTTTTTTCCTTGAAGAGCACTAACCATTGCTATTTAACTCGCTTCGCTGGCAATAGAATAACTTGGCAATAGGCAATAGGCAATAAGCCAGGGAAGGCCCTAGCGATAGAAATTACAACTGAGTCGCCACCATGCCCGGACAATTGTCCACAGTAATAAAAGTAATAAGGGTTAAATATTAAAGGAATAGATTAATTAAATAAGATGACAATAAAACGAAAGATTATCACTGGTACTGCTTCACTTTGCCTGAATTCTTTTTGCATATTTAATCCCCGTTAAGACCAATAAGTATTCAGCAAACTGTTCATTAAAAATGCGGTCTCTATGCTTGCAGTTATGTTCAATTTTTAAGTATGCAAACTTGCAGTCACTATAAATATAAATTTAAATATATATATATAAATATAAATATATATAAATTTTGTTTGCTGATGCCTGCGAAATTTGTTGTACATAAATTAAAATGAATTAAAATACAAATGAAATAATTCAGTGGCCCTTTAAGAATTCAAATGAATGATACAAAACTTTGGACATCCAAAGAATTCGATTCGTTTTTTTTTCAAATTTTCATAGATTTTTCCGGGTTCCTTTTTGATTTTTAAAATAAAACAGTTCTTTTTCAATCATTTCTTTAATCCTTTGTTCGCACAACAATTTGCGAAAAATTTACGTAAAAAGTGGAAAAATTGAAATATAAAATCGCTTTAGCAATTTTCTCAATAGTTTGCAATAATCATTATGATTTGCATATTATAGGTTCAAGCTTCCTGCTATGCTATTCGTCTTTTATCCTCTTTAACCAGGTTTTTAATACGTTATTGACTTGAACTTAGGTTTTCTATAGCTCTATTTGAATGTTTCTTTTTTCTATCTATAAATGTAAATCTGAATTAATATTCATTTATCTATTTCGTATTAATTAAAATAAATTTTTTTGATGAAAATTTTTTAAAAAAATCTTGGAATATCTCAACACAGTGATGAAAGAGATGAAAAAATAAAAATAAATGAAATAAATTGGGAAAACATCAAAATTTAGAATAAAAACGAAAAAATGCCATAATTAATTAATGAAAACTTGTTAATCGAGTTTATTTAAGTTACATAAATAACTAATCGAGGCCAAAAATTTTGTTCTCTTAAAGAAATATGATATGTAAAAAAAAGTCATTTATTTCTCAGCGAGCGTTGGCCAAAAACTAAATATGCCTTTAACACTTGCCAAATGTCATAAAAGAACCTTAGCTGCAATTGATTAAGGACTTTTTCAGGATCCTGCCATTTCAAAACGGAAAAAATTTTTATAATCTTATGCTTAATTGTTTTTGCCATGCATTTTCGTCACGCATAATATTTGTCCATGTTCATCTTAAATTATGAAAAGCAGAAAAATGGAATCATTATTCGCTCTAAAAAGTGTGACAATCGATGTAAATGAAACCTATTCAAATGGATGTAAATCTAGTTTCTTTGTTAATATAAGTACTGTAGAAATCTTTAGGAAAAGTCGTAATCACTTCTGGTAGTTCATTTAATATTTTAGGGAGATTATCAAATGCCAGCAATGCATATGGACTTGCAGAAGCGGCAAGCATGAACTCTCTGGAATATTCGATGCGCACATCTATGCGTCCAGTTTCGGAATGTCTCGTGACTATCATAGCACCACAACTTGGATTTAAATAAGATTTGTCGATCTGAAATTGCACTTCAGTCAAAATTAATAGGCAAACCTTATTTAAAATCAAGTTTACTAAATGTCATTTTGTCTTGGAGCTCTTAATTTGAGTTCGAACTCATTCTTATTCTTAATCTTGGCGATTTAAAAAAATCTAATTTATTTATGCTAGTTCATTATGATTTAGGTCATTCGTTTCTGAAAAAAAACTAACAATTGCACTTGAAGATTTTTGATTAATTTTCTTTAGTAGCAACTTAAAATCAGCTGATAATAATGTTAAACTAGATTCGTGTGCGCCGTTTAAATGTCGTCTGTTGTGATTAATTATCTGGTTCGTCTATAATCGAAAGCATCAAACAATCTAAGTCATATGATCAAATGAACCAAAGTCAAACGATTTTAAATTTTTTGCCAAAATTTAATAAGAACTAATATTTACAGGAGTGGATATCGCTGGAATTATTCCAAGGTTGGGAGCGATAAATCTTGGTGCGAAAATGTTTGGTGCGAAAAAATTCAACAGTGATGATACTGATGTTAAAGTTCGTTCATATTTTGATGTTTCCCTATCTAAAATAAAATTTTTTTGTAACGAGAGAATTGAAATTTCGTTTTATATACATCCTGTGGCCTATTGAATCGTTTTAAATCGTGTCATATCGAGAAGTTTCAAAGCAGAATTAAAAATTTGTATGCAATATAATTTCTTTTTTGTCTTCTTTTTTAAACTACCGGCGATGAAAACTTTAGAAGTAAAAATTTAACCAATTTAACTTATCAGTCATGACTGGCAAAAAAAACGAACAGATTTACAAAGTTCGTTCATGTAAGTGCTGTGAAATTTCCATTGGCATTAGCAAAAAATAAAAATATTGAATTAAATGTCCGAGGTACAACGAACGTCAAATTAATTATTTTTCAGCTGTGCAACTTTTTCATTACGTTACTACAATAATATTTGGTTCAAAAAATTTCGTAAAATTCTTTAAACGAGTCGGTTAATTTTAGGGACTCAGTTGTACTTCTCCCCAAGTGAACTATTCTATGAAATCAGAGTATTAAACGAAATATTTCAGCAATTTAACTGTTAAAACTTAAACCATATTGCAAAAAAAATGATAAAAGGATAATCGACTGACAATCAAAAATTTTCCGAAAAATACAACTGAAAATATTTCCTTGTCTCGAGCTTATTAAATAAAAATGTTTCACAAAAATGAAAATCGAAGAACAAAAAAGTTTAAATAATCTATTTCAGTTCAGCAGCGAAAATTCTTGCTATTAAATAGTAATTAACAATAACTAAACAATCTGAAGTTCAGAAAAAAAAGCAATCTTTAAAAAATAGTAAATTTTAATAATAAAAATAATAAATAGTAAAAGAATAGCAAATTTTTGAATGAATGGCTTTATTTGAAATAACTTAGTTTGCATAAATCTTTTCAAGAGATATTATATAAATAAAAGGCAAAATATAATACAAAAAGCTTGAAATTTTTAATGGTATGCGCACTCATAATTGTCATATACTTATTTTCCACAGAATGTATGAGTGCTCATTAGCATAGCATTATTTGTCTCTATATTTCGATTCCACTAAAACTGTTTCGTCGAAGCTTCTTAGGATAGATGACACTTATTTAGCAAAATTTATGTAATATTTTTTTTAGCATTTTACTTCTGTAAATGTACAAAATGACTGCAATTATATCGCCGTACTTTAAAAAAAAATATTTATTTTAAAATAAGCTGCTTTGAATTTCAGGATTTTTATGCAGTTTAGGCCATTATTTTCTATGTTATTAAATAAACAAGTCGATTCTAATAAATGTAAAAAGGAAAAGAGTAGGAAAAGAAAGTTAAAAGAGGAAACGTAAAAAGACAAACTTTTGATTGCTGGCATTGTAATTAATGATTTTGAATCGGATGATGATGGATAAAGCACCGGACTGAAGAAAGAAACTCGTCATATATATTTGCTATGAACAACCGCGAGAATTATTTTAAATAATGAAATATTTACAGTTTTGTGAAATATGAAATATGCAAATTTTCTGAATGAAATTTCAACGTTTCTTTTTTTTACATAAATCTTTCGTGTCTTTTGCATTTTTCTAGCTTTTGAGTTTTCGATCGATAAGGATCCTCTCACAAGCAGACAATGGAACTAAATCAGAAAACTTGTTAGAAGACGGAGAAAAGAAGGCATCCCAAATTTCTTCTTGTAATACAAAATTTGAAAATTTGTGGTGCCGTTATTCTCACCATTAGGATGAATAGGATGGTTATGCTGAACACTTTTGCAAGCTGCCGGATCTGATGTTATGCCTTTCATATTATTTAATCATATTGATCATGACTGCAATTTTTGCTACACTTGTTGGTATAGTATTGTATATATTTATATATTATTATTTCTTATACTGCGCAATTAGTAGCTAGACTACAGCGTCATCAAGATCTATGTTATTATGCTTTGGACTAATTTCTGCACCTCTTGAGTGCCCGCAAGTGGTGCTTCTAATCCAAAGTCACGTTGATAAAATGCCTTTATGAGTGGAGTAATCTTTTCTGGAGCACCGTCGCATTCCCTCAAAAGCGACGATTTATCAATTCGAGAACAGTCGCAAAATCATGACGGTTGCCGGTAATAGAAGTTTCAATTCTCTAAGCATTTTATTGTTATCTGTGTGAATCCAGCTTGATTAGGCCATCTCCTGCTGCCTCGTACTGTCATAAGCCTATTTCAGCAGAGCGAAAATTTTCTATTTTTGCCTAGCAGGTTAATTCCTCGATAGCCGTCGCAGTATATTCCATGACTCTTCTTGGGAAATGGGAGCAGAATTGTTTTGCTCCACTCATCTGGTATGAGCCTCTTTATATCAGAGAATGTACCCGTTGAACATGTTGTGAAGGAGGTTGAAGATTTCAAGTGTTCTTTCTAAGAATTTTATTGGCCTTCTGGATGACTGTTTCTTGCGTTCTTAGCGGCTCACAGTTATAAACAAACAGAGATGACACATTATCATTAAGTTTAGTCCCAAAGATTTCCCTCCACCGAAAAATGCAGCCAGAGCTCTACACCTTATATCTTGGATCGTTTCACTGATTGTTTCTCGGATTACAACTGCTGAAGGAAATGAAATAGTTTCCAATTATCGTCTAATGTTTCATTCCATAATGACTTCTATATCGCTGCTATTGAAGCATGCCTTCCTAGATTGATATGCGTAATCTGGTAGCCTTTTCGGTCAGTTGGAACATTGCTTCCAATAGCCAACTAGCCCACCTTAGATTCACATTTGAACGAAAACATGCCTATAGTGGAGATCAATGTTTATCGATCGATCCAGAGGTGTCGTTAAAATTTACATCATCGAATTGTTTCGACAGTTTCAATAGAGCAGAATTCTTTGTCCGATGATTGATCAAGACATGACCAATCTAGTTGAGAATTGGTTTTCGGATAATTCTATGAAGATCCCTTCTTCGACACCGAGAGCACGTATTGATGGCAAAAATTCCATGCTCTTTGGTAAAGCAAGGCGTAAACATCTTTCATCCAAAAAGTGCATCGGTCCAATGCAATATTTGCCAAAAAAGTCTGCTATGGCATCATAATTTATAAGCTTATTTTAATCTCCTTAACTCAAACCATACCATTTTTTCGTTTGCAGTTGAATTTCTACATATGGTATATGTAGAAACTATGGTCATTGCAAAAGTAGCTTACACATTGATGAGATTACACAATTTTCCTCTGAAAGGGAGTCGTTAAACTGTTTTTACTCAGAAAGGATCGAATCTTAAATCTTTTCAAACATGATAGCAGTCATTTCATGCCATCGTCTCAAGCTATCAAAAAGGAATTTAAAAAAGGAATCTATTCCATTATTTTTTACGCGTCTAAAATTAGACAATCTATTTTGATATATTATTGATATATTGATATATTTTGATATATTAAATATGAAATTGTTACCGTTCATTAAGGCCACCTTAAAAAATCCAAAAAAAATAAAAGTGATATAAGAGCCCAAAAGGGATTTTTGATAAAACGAGAGTGACGACAAGGAACATGGTAACTTATATCTTATATCGACAAAACTTATATCGACTTGGAACAGATAAGTTCTTGATAAAAAATTGCTTGAACAGAAATAAATTATATAATATAACGTATATAATATATTATATATAATATTATTTATATTATATCGAATCCCTGTTTTCGAATAGATCGAATCGACGTTCGATTTAATCAACCATTGCACTGCAAAATTTATAAATAGTAATTGCCACTTACCAGTAGTAAACCCATTAAGAACCTAAATAGACCTCTATAGTTTCCTTTTTTCATCGTATCAGCCGTAAAATTTTCAAACCACGAATAGACAGCCAACAAAAAATAGGCTAATCAATGTTTTTTTGAGAGAATTGCAGTGCAATTACATAGCACGATCCACACGATCCTTGATTCGGAACGTTACTTATAGATGAACAAATCGGCCAATGTAAAGGAGCACCAAAATTTTTTGAAACATTTCGCTAGGAAAATCCATCAATTTGCTGAAAAATAAAAATAATGGCAGTGATTTTCGATTGATCCATTTGACTATAAACAAAAAATGATAAATATACTATCTGATAGGTGATAAGTGATTTCATAGCATCTGAATTGAAAAATTTTTTCCTCTATGGCTGTCGAATTCTTTTCTGTTATACGATTATAATCTTTTGGACGCGTAGCAAAAGGATTAAATTTGGCCTGAAAGTATTATTAACTCATAGAATCGCCCTAAGCATTGGCCAATCTGGATCCACAAAAAACAATATTTTATTTGAATTTTAATTTCAACCATTTTCTAAATAACTGAATAAATAAATAAATCATAAAATTCTTGGAAAAATCTTCGTTGAGCAAACCAAAAAGCATTCCCAGTAATCCAAGAAGAAAATAGTAATAACATTTCTTTTCAGGTAACTGGCTATTGCATGATTTTTGTTTTTCATTTCGATGAAAATTGCTGGCGTATCTACAAAAAGCTTCTCATCGATAAAATTAACACTAAAAAAAAAGTGGACTTGCAAAAATCAACAATTTTTATTATTCGAACAATATAAGTTGCTGGACAAACAAATTTTCCGTCGTATTTCCTAGATGATCGGGTATTTTAAATTTTAAATAATTTGAGCTAATTAAACAATTTGCAAGAAGAAACTGGCTTAGCTAATAAAAAGGCAGCCAAAAGTTCCAATTTATATCTTATATTTAGGAGATACCAGTTTATATACAAATAACTGGTAAAATCAAACACTGAATACTCAACGACTAATGAATTTTTTAGGATAGTAAAAATTTAATAATATCAGTAGTTATCATTGAGGATTTCCTATGGCTCTGATAATATGCTGATAAATTGAAATTAATTAACTATTTCGACCTCGAATCTATCTTCCGGAATAACGAAAATCCTTCTCAATAAATAATCTGCTTTGCAGTTGCGTTTTGAATATTTTTGCCACTAAAATTCATTTCTCCTTCGAAATTTTAAATCTCAATTGAGCGTGTAAATATAATATAAGCTGCTGAGATATCTGTACATTATAAAAATTCAAAAAATATCTAATGGAAGTGAAGCAAAATACTTAAAAATAGCAGACAAACCTCGCTTCATAGGACAACAATGATGGTTAAAGCAAAAGGAAGTAAAATAGTTCAATAGGTTGGCTAAAAATTTTAAAGTCACTTTCTTTTCTTAACTTCTATATCCATATTCTTTTCTATCCGGCAGGATTAAAAATCTATCAATTCAACTTTAAGAACTGATCAGATAAGCGAGCGAAGCGACCTAACCAGTAATGCTGTCCCGAATTCTAATATCGCGAAACTCCCACCAAATTCTAAACAAATAAGTAATCAAATATATGTTTTCTGTTATGAGTCATTTTGCATTTCTTAGATTATTTCCCGTCAAATTCCCATGTTTTTTTTTGTTTTTATCTAAAGCTCATATCTTTGTATTCCTGTTATACGGGAAATGCATTTCCAATTGACACGCTAATCTTCTAACTGGATCTGGATTAGTTACAATGCTTGGAATTTTTGATATAAACCACTCTCACTATCAATGGAATATGAACCCTGTTATGTTAAATCAGTGTTGCGTTTTTACCGAATAAAAATTGGTGTATCTTGGTTGGTTCACAACTTGTCCCAACCTAGCACCACTCAATTCGACTCGACTTAACACAAAAGTCCAATCGCTGGTGGTATTTAACTACGACATCACTTCACTATATTACAAATTCATGACAAATGCTTAATTAACTATATACTTATATACTTATGTACTTTGCTTTTTTGAAAAAAAAATCACATTAGCAAAAACTTGGAAAAAAAACTTCCACAATGAAAAGTTCACTTCAATTAATTTGTTACCCTTTTTCTTAATTCATCTACAACTCGTCTTAAACTTCTATTGCAGCAAACTGAAAATCACTCTAAATCATTAATCTAAAAACTTAAAAAAAGCAAAAAAAGCAGAAAAAAATTTAAGATAAGGAAAGCATATGAAAAGTAATCCATTGCGAATAAATTTTTTTCTTCATTGAATGAAAAAAAGGAATTCAAATTTTTAATACTAATTTATCTGTTTGATTTTGATTAACGCATAAGACGTTTACATTTTTCATTTTTTATTTTTGAGAAACCTGTAGAAAAAATGGACTTTCAGCGAATATTAAGGAAAATGGAACATACGACCATGTCAATTTGGTCTGTTTAAGCATATTGACAAGCTGTTTAAGCATATTCTCTTGATAACGCTTCTTTTTTAATAAAAAAAGTGCTCGGCTGAAAATTCACAGCACAGATTTGATCTCTTCGTAGTAAAACAACCGTTAAAAAGTGGATTGCGCTTTTAAATCTCCATCATCAAATGACCTCGTACTTCCATACCTCCAAGTGACATTTTTTTTTAGGAAAGAAATATTCAATGAATTAACTCCTTTTTTCCCATTTCAATTAGTTTTTTCCAGATTTCTTTTTCTCCTTTCATTTGCTCTTCGTTACGTCTAACATATTGTTTCATTTGTTCCATTGTCGCGTTGAGTTTTCAAATTATATGAAGAATTATTTTAAAAATTATTTAAGAATTAAAAAATTATGAAAAAATTAGACAAATATATAAATAACTATTATAGTTGCTTTCCAAAAAAAAACGTAGAAAGTAAACTAATAAATTAACCAAAACTGCAAGGTCGTTTTGTGAAACTTCACGAACCTTAGATGTGCGATGCCTTCCAAGAATATTTCTTATAATATGTCTGGGAATGACCTATTCAGTTAATCCAAATTCTAGAAGGAATGAAAAAATATTTTTAATGGAGGAACTCGTTAAACTCAACATTTCAAAAATTAAATAAGAATCAAAAAAAATTTCGCCTTTAATCATCACCTCAACCATCATCTGATAGCGGAGAATATGTTCTGATAATGTTCTTCATCAGTTTTAGCCTTTGCATAAGTTTCAGGCACTTAATTAACTATCTGTCAGTGTACTCTATCATTTCAATACTCAATACTCGAATATTTAAATCAAACATTAAATATTTTGAATGAAAATATACCAAAATGAATGAGAAGAAATCTCTATGTTCAAAAACAACATTCGAAACTAAAATTTTATTGGTTCAAAATATAAATAAAAATAAGTATGCTAGGAATTTTTCATCTTTCTTATCACAAAATAAGAGTGGTGTGTCTTCCTTTCTTTTTTTGCCATTACCCACTCACGATGCAATGTCAATATTTTCTCCTACTTTATCAAAAATATGGGAATGGAAAATACAAATAATATACAAATAAAAAATGATTACAAATTTTTTCACGCGACTTAATTCCCATCTTTCCATTCACAGATTGTTTTCAAAATCAGAACAATATGTTGCAAAAATATATCGAGTAACAATCATTAAGCGACATAATCAAAAGGCCTATTAAATCCACCATTTCTATTCATATATTGGTGATATCTGCGTGGCTTATTGGTGAGAACAGAAAACTTACTGAATCCATCATCTGATTTTGACGTCAAGGTGAGCAGTAGAAATCTACACAACTTTCTTTTTTATTTTTAGTAGCAATGAAGCCCGCAAACCCCATAATTTTCATCATTTCTTTACCCGCCTTCTTCACGCCTTTTAAAGATTCAAATTCGATATCTAAATAAAAATAATTTATTAAACTGTGTTCAAAAAATTAAACTATATGCAAAAGTTTTACATATCTATATATTTGTATATCGCTAATACCACTCAATATGAAAGAATAGGAAGCTTTTTAAAGTAACAACAATAGTTTAAGGCAAAAAATAGCAAACATTTTCCCTTGAAATATTCTCCGCAAAAATGCAGTCTTATAAGGAAATCAGGAAAAACCAGCAGGTTTCGAATTATTGGCATAAAAGTTTATTTTTGATGTTCAAAATTTTATTAACTGAAAAATTTGGATGAAAATAAAAATATATAAAATGTATCCGTATCTTCATTCTTCTTTATTTTTCAGAGGTTTCTTTCCATGTTTTCGCCCATCGTAAAATCAACAAACCTTTGAATCCTTTTCTTGATTTGTAGCCCCATTAATTTAAATTATATCTCTACTTTGCTGATATCTCATTAAGTCAAATAATCTTTGTATACTAAGTAATGTTCAATATTTTTCTAAAAATATTTCAGTGTATAATGAATTGATTATGATGAATGAGAATCTGAGGCAATTTTAAAAGTGTTAATAAAATATGAATGAATAATTGTACGGATTATCTACAATAGCCGCAAATTTTTGCGTACTATCGCATTATTGTTGTTCGAAGCCCACCGCCACAGCTATTTGTGGCTCTAATTGCGGCTGTTTTTCGTCTCTACAAGTCGCTGTTTAGAGATGAACAAGTTGTCACTAAAATTTGCAATTTCGCATTTCAATCAAAATAAACATCCAGTCGCACAAAGGCATCGCAGCTATGAATAATTCGTATTTTAATGGAAATAAGTAGACTAAGAATTATTCTTTGTTGGAAGATGCGAATTTTCTTTGATACTTTAAGGAATTGTTTCATCCCTATTTCATTTTTTATTTTTATAATAATTTCCATACGAAGAATTTCCCATTTAGGTTCTTCAGTTTACTTGGCAATATTTTTATTCAAGAAAAGTAAGTACTCACAGAAGAAACCCGTACAAATCAAACCATACATCTCACTTCTTCACAAAAAATCATGAAAATCCAATAGTCAAATGAACATATTTATCCCGTGTTCATTCTACACACTTTATAGGAGACCCAACCAAATGACCTAACCAGGGGTCGTTGAAGAATAGGCTTCTTCGAACAAGGGATGGCCCCATGGGAGTGTTGCTCGGGAGCTCTTTGTCGGATTATCTTCTTTCAAGTATCCTTACAAAATTTACGAGCTAACATCGTAGAAATTACATCTCAGTTTTTTACAAAAAATCATAAATTCAATAGTCAAATGAACACATTTCATATTTACTTTATGTTCACCTGATTTAACAATTGATGCAAAATTTTTAAGCGTTAGGAAAGCCACTCGACTGTCATAATCAAGGGGACTTTAAGGAATAAGCTTCGTCAAAGAAAGGATAGCTACTTACGGATATTAAATTAGGGATCATAGAGAGACATTCATAAAATACAACATTCTACCAAACAAAAATTCTAAATATCAACGGAAATCTAAGTATCAGAAGCCTTGCATGCATATTTTATTCTCACAGGCATGCATAAATTTCTTTGCATAATATTCATTTAAAAGATAGGAAAAAAACAAGACTTATTCACGCATCATATATTATTACCTTAAACCAAATTGACCGCATTTACCGCATCATTTCCCAGATATTCTTTAAAAAAATAATTATACTTTTCAAATTCAGCAAATGCTTCCACTTAGTTGTTGATTAAACGCCGCTATTTTCTTCCCAATTTCATTTAATTCATCAGCCTGCAAAATATAATGATAATAAAATTAATTCAGCAGAAGCGGTTCATAGCAGCTCCTTTTAGATACATAGATGCAATAGATGCAATACATAAATAAATATATATATATATATATATATAATTATAAAATAAATTATAAGCATAATAAAATAAATTATATATAAATAAATGTAAAATTATAAAATAAATTATAAGCATTTATAAAGAATCAACGGATGACTAACATTTGAAGTTTTTACGTCTGTTTTCTTTCGTAGCACCATATTTGAGATTAGCATGAAATTTTGATCTGATAGAAAAGGTTTCTAATCCGCATGCAGCTCTTTCCGGATCTGGAAAAATCAGTTTTTATTATGAACAGTATTTGCAAACTATAAATAAATTTATCTAATAGTTCTATCAGTGGAAGACATCGAAAAAATCCGATTTTTTATCCACTTTTTCCATTTTTATTTTGTCTTTAGTTTGCTAACTGGGTTATTTATTTAAAATTGACCAAAGAAATCTTTATTAAATTATTGTCTCTTCGGTAATATTATTCAGACGAAAATAAGGTATTGCAGATATCTCTAACAATTTTTGGAGTGGCTAGTGGGCCTGTTCTTGCTATTTTCTGCTTGGGAATATTTTTCCCATTCGTCAGGAAACAAGCAGCCTTTATTGGTATGTCATATGAATCTGAAATACTCCTCTAAGTAACCGATAAGTCATTTTCTCTGCATATTCTTACTTCATATATTTTTTGCCTCTGGAAATCGCATGAAGAATATCAGTACCAGCTCATTCGAATATTTTAAGAAATTTCGACATGTTGTTTAGGTCAACTCTCCTCAACATTTTTCTGCCTATTCATTGCTTTTGGATCAATTTTTGAGGGTGTAAGACCTGTTCCACTGCCCCTGGATCGCAGTTGTGGTTCAACTAACATTTCTACTGTTATTTTCAATGCAAGTGATCCTCACTATGGTATGGTAGAACCATTAGACAGGTTTTTATTACAATCTTTAGAATTGCCTTGAATTAGATTTATTTTTAAAAATAGCAATTTCAAAGAAATCAAGCGTTGCTGTTTCGAAAAAAGATAGGAAATTAATTCTTTTACTGCAATAAATCGTAAATCATTTCAGCAATTCATACTTTGTTCAGCTTTTTCGTGTTTCATACCAATATTACATTACAATTGCTATTTTAGTAGCATTTTTGGTTTCTTCAATAGCTGAATGCACAATTCGACTAATTTGGGGTGAAAATTTTCAATTATGAAGTTGCAAATATCATCAGAACCACGCTATTATCATAAGCCTTAATTATTAGAGGACTATTCTGAAAACTACCTTTGTTTTTACATCCCTAAAGATTGAAATATAAAAAGATTTTTTGGTGAAGGAAACTTATTCAACCTTTCTCGTAATTTCAGGAACTGATGCTAATCATCAAATAGATCCACAATTGCTATCATTCTTTTTGAGGAAATTTTATACAAATAAAACGGTAATTAATTAATTATATCAATTTAATATCAATTCATTATCAATAACCCTTTGTGTAATTCAATTTTTAACAATTTTATTTTTTTAGCATTCTAAAGTGGAATGTAAGGCGAGCCATTTCGAGGATTCTTTATAAATATCGAAAAATTGAAAATTATTCTTTTCGATGAAATGTGCTTCTGATCAATTTAAAGATATTCGAGTCGAATGTTTTTAATCCATCAAATGTGGATGATTTTGATGAAAACATAGCTTTTAGTTACCGTATTTTAGGATATTTTACAATTTTACAATTAAATTATCAATTCACATATTGCACTTCAGTTTGATTCCAGTGGATAGATTAAAAAAATTTTCTTAGGAAACTTTTTAACTTTTTCTACCTGAAAATATTAGAATGAATAAAGACATTTGCTTACACCTTCGAGATAATTCTATACTCTTTAATTTACTTTTTTTGGAAACTATAGTCAGAATATTTCTAAACTAAACTAAGTTAAAGATATTATTTAGAACTTTGTTTTGAACTGTTTTTTTATGATAATTTGCAATACCATCGAATGTCGCAAGAATAAGATTTCTGAAGTCGTATTAAATGAACACAAAATTCACGTAACATAATTGAGGTAATGGCATGTCAATACAATTACTGCGACAATTATCGAGGGATCAGCCTACTAGACATCTCAGCTTTAATTTTTGCTTTTCTTATACTCAACAGACTTATGGAAATACGAGACAGCAGGATGTGCCCTAATCAAGCTGGATTCAAACCGGGGTGCGGTTGTGTTGACCAGATATACACGTTAAAAAGAGTATTGGAGCATCGCTTCAGATATTTGCGTGTTTCATCGGCTTTGCTGCCTTTGATTCAATTGATAGAGCGACACTATGGAGGGTGATGGAATGCGACGGTGTTCCAGAGAAGGTCATTCGACTCATAAAGGCATTTTATGAGCGTCTGTGCATATGAGGACAGATGAATTGACAGATTCCTTCGAAATAAGAACTAGTGTCCGTCAAGATTGTGTCCTTTCCTCTGCAATATTCAACTATGCGATAGATTGGGTAATGGACACCGCTTGTCGGTACTCAAGGGGTGTCTAAATCAGTCCAGAGTATCGTATCATAGATCTTGAAAACGCTGATGATGTAGTCCTTTTTGCTGTCAGATATGATGAAATGCAAGTAATGCTAAATAACGTGTCAGAAATTGTAGCAAGAATAAGACTCAGGTCAATGTATATGAAAGTCTTTTCGTCTTATGTATAAGAAGCTGATAAAATGCTTCTTTTTGTAAATTCATTGCTGGTCGAGGAAGTGCCCGATTTTAAATACCTTAGGTCCAC
>UYYG01001205.1:0-97597 GCA_900625125.1 Dracunculus medinensis
TATTTATGAGATTTAATGAAGAAAACCTTCTATATCAAATAATAGAAAAATGCAAACAACTGAAGCAACAAGTGCTAACGCAAAAGCTGAAAATGAAATAAAAAATCGGCGAGCAGAGGGATATCTTCCACGCTAGCCAATGTGACATATCAAAGTGCGAAAAAGCAATATAAAGACATTTTATTAGCGTAGGCGCAAGTCTGTCTATATGTGGAACTGAATGCCCCTTTCGATATAGAAACTGGTGTCGATTAAGGAAGCGTCCTACAATATTCAACTATGCGATAGATTGGATAATGGGCATCACTCGTCGGCACTCAATAAATTTGTAAATCAGTCCATAGCATAGCATCACACACTTTAAATATAATAGTCCATTTTGCTGACAGTTATAATGAAATGCAAATAATTTTAAATAAAGTGTCAACGACTGCAACAAGAATTGGATTCAGAATCAGTGCAAACAAAACGAAAATATTTTCGTCTTATACAAGATGCTGATAAAATACCTATTTTTATCAATTCAAGGCTGGTTAAGCAAGTGCTGGACTTTAAATATCTTCACTCCAATCCCAAATGGCCAGGCAAAGGATGAAATCCATTGGAAAGGACGAAAAAGGATGTAATCCGGACAACGGTAGTTAGAATTAAGTTTTTCCGGTTGATGAAACCTTTATGGAATCGTCGCGAAATCACCATAAAGACGAAAATCCGCGTCCTCCATATGGCTAAAATTCGTTCGATCTTGCTATATGGCTGCGAAACATGGTCAATAAAGTTGAAGATATTTAAGAAGCTATAGGCCTTTGACCAATCATGTCTATGATATATTTTACGGATTGAGCGGTTAAAAGCGCACATTGTATCCACCTTCGCTCATCTACCACCTATTAATAATGTTATCACAGAGCGTCACCTTCTCTGGTTAGGACACGTTCTCCGTCATCCACTACAGGAGTTGAGACATATTTCGCTATTTGCTAAACTCTATGATGGTTGGTGTCAAAAGCGAGGAAGACCAGATAAGACCTGGACTGACACAGTCAAGAAAGATTTTGAACGTATAGAGGGACCAGCGATACATGTATGGACTTAGACGATAGAAAAAGGAATGGTTCTATTACTAGCAATGGCGTCGGACCGAGCAGCTTGGAGACCCTTGTAGCCGCCGGAGCCAGCCTAACCAGTAATGGTGAGAGCTATTAGAAGAAGAAGAAAAGAAATTTTTCGATTTCCTCTACAACTCTTCATATATTGGACAAAATGACCTTAAAACTTCAAAGACTCTCTTAAAACCTTTAATGCACCTTTATTTTCTTTTAACGCCTCATCACCCTCAGCTTTACCCTTTTTCCACTTTCATTGGTAACCCGCTTTCCATTTATATCTATTAACATTTGTTAATCTCCATTGTAATCACCATTCAACTTCATTAGTTCGTTAAAACTCGCCGATTTTTCTTCGTCACAAGTTAAAAAATTGTGATGAGTGTTGAAAATTTAGCGGGCAAAGAGGGAAAATAAGAAAATATAATAAATAATAATAAATAAAATAAATAAAATGATATAGTGCAAAGAAATTTGAGTTTGGCAGTAAATCAGGCTCCATACATATAATAAAAAGCTATAGTATTAAATCATTTCTTCAACACTGAGATAAACTTAAGTGATAAATGATAAACTTACATTACAATAAATTGCCTGATCTTTATTAAGAACGATGATAAAAAATCTATTAATTGATAATGTAAATATAAGAGATGCCATTACTTCCCATGACGATTGCAAAAGGCCAGCAAGAATCTTAAAATTTTTTTTTATTAAATTAACTCAATGATCGTTGGAGGAACTGAAACTGAATAGATATTTAGATCAAAAAAATTTTGCCGTAGAAAAATATTTAAAACTGCCTATTGTTATAATATTTTAACAATAAAAACAACTAACTTTTTGAAAGTAAAGCGGATAATTAAACTGTAAGATTGTGCAGATTCCGGCAAAAAAATGTGGAATTAAATTGGCACATATGGATATATTTATGATGAACATTATGCGATAAGCCAATACGTTTTTCATATTTTCATCCTTTTTTATTATCTAAAGAAAATATTTTGCTGGCAAAAATTACTAGGCTTTCGCGTTTTTTATCAAAAATATATTTTTTAAGCATTTTTTTTACCATATTAATTATAATCGATCCGATGAATACTATGACCGATATAAAGGTATACGCTGCTCCAATAGTAATATCATAAATTGATGCCATCAGATACGCAAATTGCTATGTTCAAGAAATCTTTCCGATCACCTGGTTCGTCAGATTTCTTCGAAAATAGTTGTCAAATGGGTTGTGCTGATTCTTCACGCGATGAATTTGGCTGAAGATTATTGCTTAATTAATTATTTGATCTTTCCTTGGATAACTTTTTCAATTCTCTTTAAATATATGTATTTTATGCAATTCATTTACATTACTTTTACTTACTTTTACCTTCAGACAATGAAAAGTGAAAAAAGAATAACAATATAAGAACAACACTTTTATATTTTTCTCAATAAAATTGATAAAAATTATTGATTACTGAAAATTACAATTTTAAATGATTTGTCAATCAGATAAACAATATAAATATTAAATTTAATTGATAATAATTATAAAGACATTAAAATCTTTAATGTTTCCTATACTCATTACATATTGGATAGAACGGCTCAATGGGTTGTTGTACAAGTGGAAGCGCCGACACTGAAGTTCGATTCCCCCACAGAAATAAACCTGTACAAAAATCCGGGTGACGCTAGCGACTCGCCTGTGTTTCTATCGCCAAAGGGGACTCCCTGGCATATTGCTTAATGTGACGTGCCAGTAGCGAGTTTAACCAGTAATGGTAAGGACTCCCAAAAAAAAAACTTTTATTATTCTATATTATTCTTAAATTAGTCAACAGATTTATGTAAAATTAGGCCTTATGTTGCATCGCATAAAAATATATAGTAGTAAGGAATCGATCCCAGTTTCTTGACGAGCAAAATCCAAATGGCAACCTCAAGCCCAGCTGCTTATCTATCATAATTATTCTCTGATTCACTATATTCAGCAAGAATAAAATTTACTCATGAAGACAGCAGAAGATCAAATTTATAGTCTAATTTGGTTAATTATTTATTTTCAATTATTTTATCTTTAAAACCAGTCGAATATTTATTCATAAAATAATCAAATATCTTCTTTTGGCTTCGTGATTTTCGCTATTATTTTGAGGAGTGAAATGAAGGAATTTTGAAGATTTATATAAAAAATTATATAAAAAATTACAATCAGAATAAAATCTATTAAAACCAACGATTATAATCAGTTAAAATTTTCGGTGCATTTAAACCGTTCAATTCCAATATTAACAATCAAATTATAAATTTAAAACAAGGTTTCCGAAATTAGATGAATGAAATTAAAGAAAATCAGTGGCTGCCCGCAGATGATGGAGTTTACGTAAGAGAAAACGTACTATGCTTGCAATTCACCTCCATTCCTATCGCCTAGCATGATCCGCCTGGCAAAATTTTCTTGATCCAATAAGCCACTTGAACGACCAGAAATAACGAGCGGCAAAAAAAATTCATGGGGAATTATTTTATTATAATCGAGGAAATATCATTCTTATTGAGTTATTGAGTTAAATTTTTTTTTAAGTTTTTTTTTTTTTATTGCCTTACTGTGATAATCTAAAGTTTAATTCATCCATTCGGCTATTCTGTCCAATTAATAAAAGAAGGTTTATGCAATTATTTTTCATTTCACTAAAATCGAATTATATTCAATTTCTTCTATTGCAAAAAATTTTAAGTTATTTTTTATCAATTTCTCGTAAAGATTTGTAAAATGATTTAAATAAATTTTATAATCATAACCAGATAATTGAAATTGAATATAATTCGATTTTATTTGTGCCATTTTTGAATCGAACTGATTTATATGAAAATGGTGGTCGGGAATAGAATGGCTCAATGGGTTATTGCTCGATTAGGAATACCGATACTGAGGTTCGATTCCCCGCAGGAGTAAACCTACATAAAAATCCGGGTGACGCTGGTGACTCACCTCTATTTCTATCGCCAAGGGAACCATTTAATGATATATTATATTAATATTATTAATTAATATGATTATTATATTAATTAATTATTTATTAATTATTATATTAATTATTAATTATATTAATTGAAGGAGTCACCCTTAATTATCAGTCGTTATCAGTTATTACGTTTAATTATGCTTCACGAGCTCAATAAGAATCAAAAAAGAAATTAGAACAAAATCTTATTTCCTAAGGAATTATTTCCTAACAGCATTCACTCAGCTGGTAAATGAATTTTGCTGGCGAACAATTCGGCGATGAAGTGGAAGTGAGCCATTAGCAACGCCCCATGCAGACAGGCTCCGGGTGATGATGGCGACTCACCTGCACTTCTATCGTAAGGAACTGCCCGGCATATTGCTCAATGCTACAAGCCAGTAAAGCGAATTTAACCAGTAATGGTGAGGATTCCTAATAAAAAAAAATATGAAAATGGTGGATTATAGTGGTTAAGCCACAATATTGCTTCAATAAGCAACCCGTGTCGCTTAATATGAATAAACTCCTTGAAAACGAAACTTGGCTAAAAGTTATACTATGCTTAGAGGATTTTGCCTTTATCATTAAATGGCTCTCTAGAGAAAGGCTTTTAGATGTTTTATCGTAGTAATAGAATCAACCAAACCAGAAATTGTTTGAGGAAACTGGATAAGAACCGCACTCACTAATATGGCATTTTTCAAGAAATTTTTATGAACTATTTGATTCGAGTAAAAATATAAAATTGTATTCCAAAGTTGAAATGTTTTGTTGCTCAGAGAATCAGTCAGCATTTCATTGAAAAACCTAAATGGGCTTATTTTTTTAGTCATTTATTCTACGTATATTCTGCCTATTTGCCTGTTTTTATGAAACTTAAAAATTTTAAGTGAAACTTAAAATTTTATTTAATCAAAATTCCTTCGATCACTATTGCAAAGAAAAATAGATATTATAAGTACAACTTGCCAGCTAAGTGATTAAATGAAAAAGAAGAAAATCAGTTTTAATCAGTTCTTCCTTCAGAAATAAATAAATATTCAATACTGAGAAAAATTTTTCAAAAAATTTTTCTCAAGCTTCTCAACCGTGGAAATAATTATCAAGAAAAAATTAACTTTAAATAACGTAGGAAATTGGTGACAGTGCGAAACTGGTAAGAAATAAATTGAAAGAAATTAATTTTTTTTTAAATTCACCAATTTTTTAGAAGGAAAATTGCAAAATATGTGAATTATATCTGAACTTAAGGAGGTTCAACAAAAATATTCTCAGCTAATAAGCCTTTACAAAACGCAAATAATTAAAAAAATTCGAATTTTTTTTTTCTCCATTTTTGGGAAAAATTTCAATAGAATGTAATGTCTCAGAAATTTTGATCTCGAAATGCAGTTAATGCAAAAAATTACATTGTCGTTTAAAAGAGAGAAATATAAGAAGTCGAATGAAAAAAAGAACAATGAAGAGAAATATTAGTAAAAATTTTGTGAGAATTTAAAACAAAATAAAAAAATTAATATAAAATTAATAGAAAAAAGGATAAAAAAACTCGATGAATATTCGTTAAGTAAACGAAAATTGTAGTGCAAAAAATTTTAAACGAAAATTAAAGTAAAATAAATTAAAAATTTTACTTAAAGAAAAATTAAAGATTTCTCAAAAAATATATACATTTTTTTATATTTTATATATATTTTTCTATTAACGATTTTCATAATAATTTCCCATTTTTATATTTCCATTTTAGTCTTCTTCTTATAACAGTTCTCATCATTATTGGTCAGGCTGGCTCAGCTGGCTATAAGAGCAAGATATCTCCAAGCTGCCCGGTCCGACGCCAGCTAGTAGCAATAGAAGCCATTCCTTTTTTCCATCGCCTAAGTTCATATATCGCTGGTTCCCCTGTATATTCAAAATCTTTTATGACTGTATTAGTTCAAGTCTTGACTGACCATCATCGCTTTTGACATCATAGGTTTAGCAAATAGCGAAATATGCCTCAACTCTTGTACGACAGAGAACGTGTTCCAACCAGCGAAGCTCTGTGATAATATTATTAATACAGGTGGTAGTTGAGCGAAGATGGATATAATCATATTTTATTTTATCCGATTTTATCCGCTCAACGAACCCGCAAAATTTATCTTAGACATGAAGTGGTCAAAGGCTGATGGCTCTTTAAATATCTTCCATTTTCATTGGTCGTGCATCGCAACCATTTTATTCTCTCATTTTATTAGGTTTCTATTTATTCACAGATGCATTGAACTATAATTTTGATATTTTGAAAATATTTATGATAAAAGTATGATAAACTCACCACAAAACTCTGATATTTAGAATTCGGAAGTTTTTTCTTTTCAAAAAATTCAAAAAATTGGAATTATGACGAAATAAATTAAATGGCGCTAAAATTTTTTTTTCAATATAATAATTACAGTTTGTAATATAATAATTACAATTAGTAACTCTGAAAATTTTGATATTCATCAATATTGAAGAAGAAAAAACATAATTTAAATCAGTTTAAACCTATGCATTTTAAAAAGTCACCAAGGAGTTTTAGGATGAAATCGCTCATAAGTAAGGAAATGAAAATAAAAAGGAATATGAAAATGAAAATAAAAAGAAATATGAAAATGAAAAAGACGCCGTAATTACCACTTTATTCATAAAACTATTTAAATTAAATTAAAATCAAAGGTTTTATTAATTCAACAATAAAGAAAAGGGACGTAATGAAAAATAAAAATATTATAAGGATAATTAATTTATCGGAATTGATCAAATTACTGAAAATATTTTAAATTGAATAGCTAATTAATCATAGTTTATAGCTCTGAAGTTTTCATTGAAAGACTACAAACATTAAAAATTCTAAAATTTCTAATTTAAAATCTAAAATCTAAAAATCGAAATAAACCTTTCATAAAAATTTACAATTGCAGAATTTCGAGCTTTTTTCATTTGAAATCATTTAAAAATTAGAAATGGGATTAGAATTAGAAAAGAAAATAGAATTATGATGAAATAAAGGAATAATTTGAAGTACAATTCAATTTTTCTTGAACATAATTAGCTATAACTATAATTAGCAATAAGGCATAGAAGGCTCAATTGAGAGTGCTGTATGGCGAGCATTGCTATGTACGAAAATTCTTCTTCTTCTAACAGCTCTCACCATTACTGGTTAAGCTGGCTCCAACGCTTACAAGGGTAAAACGCTTCCAAGCAGCGCGATTTGATGGTATCGTCGACAATAATAGAAGCGATTCCTTTTTCCATCGTTTAAGTCCATATATAGCTGGTCCACTTATACGTTCAAAATCTTTCCGTATCGGTCCAGGTCTTAATTGGCCCACCTCGCTTGCCATTCATCACACGGTTTAGTAAATAACGAAATATGCATCAACTGCTGTGGTGGACAACAGAAAATGTGCCCTAACCAGCGAAGACGACGGTTTGTGATAATATTATTTATACAAGTGGTTTGAACGAAGATGGATGCGATCTTGTGATATCTTATCCGCTTGACGGAACCGTAATATGTACCTTAGACAAGAATGGTCAAAGGCAGATAAATTCTTAATATCCTCCACTCTCATTGGCCATGCCATCTCAGAACCATATAATAAGATCGAACGGATCACGGCAATATAGATGCGGACTTTCGTTTTTATGGTCACTCCATAAAGTGAACTTTCGTCAACCGGAAGAACGCTTTTCTAGCTGCCGTGATCCGAGTTGTAATATGCCTTTTGCCTGTCCATTCGCTATTAAAGGTATTTAAAATCGTACAATTCCTCAACCGGCAATAAAAAGAGGCATCTAATCAGCTTCTTGCTCATAAAACGAAAAGTCTTTCGTTTAGTGACACTTTGACCCTGGTTCCTGTTCTTGCTAAAGCTTCTGACCTTATTTAGCATTACTTGCATTTCACTACGTATTCAATAATCAGTAATCATCAGCGTATTCAAGATCTGTGATACGATACTCTGGATTAATTTGGATACCTTTTGAGTGCCAACAAGTGGTGTCCATTATCCAGTCTATCGCATATTGTATGGGAAAGGACACACTTTGACGAATACCAGTTCTTATTTCGAAAGAGTCAGTCAGTTCCCCATACACACAGACCTGCGCCGACGTACGCTCATAAAAAACCTCTATGAGTCGAATGATTATCTCTGGAACAACATCGCATTCCATCATTATCCAAAGCGCACCTCTAATATACGAAAATAAAGTAATGATAACATTTGATGACTCGGCGGTACCAAGAAAAATTTTTTAATATGCAATACGAATTAATCGCCTCGTTTTGGCTTCTAACGTTGCTCCCCATAATACATAAAAGGTTGACACGTTTTGCAATTACCACAGTAATTGATAGTCAAATAGTCGTTATTTCATCATTAATATTAAAAATGGTGGAAAGAAGCATAATGGATAGTAAATATAGTGTATGCAAATTTCGTGTTAAATTTATTGACAGTTTTACCAGGAAATTTCAAAAATGGAGCTAATTTTTTTTCCAAGAATTTCGGGCTCGGACAATTGTCTATTCATGATTATTTGCGAATTTAGTAATTTAGTTAATTAAATTTGGTAGTTTCTTAGTTATAATTAAGTGATTAAATGTTCAAAGTAATTAAACTCGCTCTCTATTGGAAATTTTTCGTGTGGTAGCCACTTGATAGTAACGATTCGCTCCATTAATAGACTGTATGTTTAATAATTTGAGAAATTTTCGGATTCGGAACGCAAGTGTTTTACCCTTTTTTTATAATTTTTATTAATATTAATATTAATTATTATTATTTATTAATATTTTTATTAATATTTCCAATTCGCATATTTATTGGTGCGTGATAGATGGTTAAAAACTCTTCTTTCGTACGGTAAATCTGAGAATTTAAATGGGCTTCAGAATAATTTGAATAATATAATTTCAATATAATTTGAATAAATATGTGGCCTAGTGAAAATGAAATTATCTATTGATAAAAATAAAATTCTATGCGTTGAATTAACAACAACTTTGCATATTTATCAGCTATTGAATGATCGATAAAAACTTTTTTTTTTTTTCAAATAGTACAGGGAAGAATTTTATTAAATTTCCTTTTGGATTCAATTCAAACCTTATGAATTCAGAAATATTTTATAAATTTGCATTTGTCCACATCTGCAGGGTAATTTAAAATACGAAACAAACTAGCTTCACCATATTTAGGAAAAATAAATCAATTTAACTGGAGGCTTACAAAAAAATTTATAATCTATTCGTTTTTAATGGATTTTATTTTTTTAGAGTTGGAAAAATTAAATAAGATTTGATCTTCACTTATAAGACTTTTATTTGATTATCTTAATTTAAGTTGTATTAAGTTGTAGCGATTATTAAAATCACATTTTGCTTTTGAATATTGCTTTTGCTAAAATTGACCGATTGAGTTGAAATGAAATGATGAATTTGAAGAAAAAAGAGGAGGAATAGTTGAAGGAATCGCGCAAATGCCATGCAATGTCCCGTAATTTTTTTTACTAAAAACATTCACTACTTTGAATATATATATATATATATATATATTATCTTCGCTCCGTTCATCACTATTCAAAATCGCATTCGCAACTTTTTAATAGAATCCACTTTTTTTCTGTCAGCTTGAACATTCGCTTGCTTAGCGATTAAGATAAGAAGTTTTCAAGCTTTCCTTTCGATCTGATGCCATATCTGAAAGTAATTGGAGTGATATTTTAAAGTTTAGATTTATCATCCGGAATGCATATTCCCTTTTTTCTTTTGTATTCCAATATTCTTTAAATTTCTAACTGTAATGCTCCCAACTGTAAAATTGAACTGTAAAACTGTAACTGTAACATGAACTGTAAAAAAACTCTGCTCTAACAAGCCTTTCGTACGAAAAATTGTCTTATTTTGCTAGAATCACAATTCGAATTGAATTAAATCACAATTTCATGTCTTTAAAAATGAAATCGCAATGAATGGTATAAGGCACGTTATAATGAAGTAATTAAATCAGAAAAGCGATGCATATGAAATTAGAAAAAAAATTTCTTCTGAATCTAAAAATCTATTCGATTTTCTGCTAATATTTAAAAATTATTTTAAAAAATAGGTATTTAAATATTGAATCGAATAGGTCATTTAAA
Source organism: Dracunculus medinensis (assembly GCA_900625125.1). Taxonomy (NCBI): domain Eukaryota; kingdom Metazoa; phylum Nematoda; class Chromadorea; order Rhabditida; family Dracunculidae; genus Dracunculus; species Dracunculus medinensis. Next base: position 10,292 of record UYYG01001205.1, read on the forward strand.
ATCGAAATAAAAATTTCTCATTTTCATATGAAATTTCGTGAAGAAAAAAAAAAAAAAGACAAAAATCTTACTTTATTTTTTGAATTATTTTTTATTTTATTTATTTGTGTAAAATAGTCGAAAGAATTTGATATTCTTCAAAATTTTTATTTTATTTTAATTACTTTGTTTAATGAAATTTTTTTATTAAAAAAACAATATTTGTCTATGAAAAGTTTTATTTTTTACTGAACGAAATATGCATTCACGAAAAAAATATGTATTCAAGTGTCGTTGTAATTAAAATTCAGAGTTGGTTTATCGAATTTTGAGTGTAATGCAAAAATATATTTATAAAAATATTTATTTATATGTACGTCGAATCAAAAGAATTCTAACCTATTAAAACCTATTTGACATATTATAAATCGTTGCTAATGCGTTTATTCGATTTCAAAAAAATATCAAATATGGCAGCAATTATGCTTCAATTATGCTTGAAAGATTTACTTATTATAGAATTTCCACGCAAATATTAATTGTTTCGCTTTGCTTTAAAAATTCTTCCATTTATTTTTGATTCGTTCTTATAGAAAATTGCTTATTGATTTAATAATTTAAAAAGTTTTATATTTAGAAAATTCGATTTCTTTTTTAAAATCTTTTGAATTTCAACAAAAAACAAATAAAATAAAACCAAATTTCATATAATTTCATAAATAAATATTTCACCAAAAATCGTCACTAATCAAGCTTTATTGAAACTTTTATTTCCAAATAGATTGCTGCGAATTGCATTATTAAAAAAATTATAAGAAAAACAATGATAATGATTTGATAAAAACTTTCGTGTAATATTTCGATTGTTAGTTGCGTTATAGTTAAACCGATAATTAATATCTGAAAAAAATAATAAAAAATTCTAAAAGATCTTTTTTTATATTATCAGAAAATTTAGCAAAATTTATAAATTTTAAACAAAATAAATATATGTTTATGACTTTTATTAAGCGCATTATTGAATTAATATGTGCAAATTATTAAAGAATATTATTTATAAGAAGCTCAAATACTTTATTTTCATTTATTAGGGTAAAATTTGATTTTGATTCTTGTAAAAAGAATGAATCTTTCGTGAAAGAGAACCAATTAGGGATCCACTTTCAATCCTATTTTCAATTGAAAAACTATTAGTATTTAATGAAAATAGCATAAATGTCAACATTCGTTCCGATCAGATTTCAGATTTTTTGCAAAATCATGCACCAATAAATTATAATTTTGTGGAAAAGATTAAATAAATTGATTATACTCCATCAGCATCATTGGAAAAACCGTTCCCTCTGCAGTGCTCAAATTTGCAGCCTTCGCGAATCACATCACGCAATGGCTCGAAAATCGTTATAAAGCGGACAATGCCATTTAAAATAACAATGCCATTTAAAATCTTTCAACCACCTTAAGTTCAAATATTGAGAAAGAGAAGCAGATTTCAAAGCGCGCATTATCGAAATACCCAACAAAGGAATGATGTCTAATTCCATATAGGAAAATGCCACGCAAAAACGGTATGTATGCATAAGCTATGCATCAGAAAATCCCAATTATCGAAAACAAGATTTGAAGGTTTGGAGGTATATAACGTTGCAATGGGACAATTTGATAAGTTTTGATAAAACCGTTATTAGAGAGATATTTAATAGATTTATGGCAATACGTCCTAACTGGGTTGGATTTATGCCAAAATGCGAGTATTGGCCAAATATTAAAGCTGAAAAGATTGCAGGAATATCGCTTCAAATATCATCATCACGTAATTGCTAAATTCTTTCCCATTTTCAAGTATGCCTTAAATTGGATTATGGATATCATTTGTCAGCACTAAAGAGATGTAAAATTCAGCTGAGAGATCTTGAATAAACTGATAAAGGGAGTTATAAAGAGCTATAAATTAATATTAGATCGTGTATCGATAATTGAAAATCGAACTTTGGACCAATACAAATAAGATGAAAGTCTATTTAATATACAGATACTTCTTATCAATTTAAACTAAACTCAATTGAGGAAATAAAAATATTTTTTTGCAAAAATTTGTGGAATCCCCACGCAGTCACTATCGAAACACTCGCAGAGAGCACAGTCCTGCCACACGTCTTGTGAAACATGGCCAATAAGAGTGAATGATATCTGCGAGCTCTTCTTTTTATCAGTTTCGTTTAAGGTACATGGTGCCAACGCAGCGGATTCGCTCAACACAAGAAAGGAAAATGCACATCTCACTACTTGTTGTGGTTATGAATGCATCGAAAGCGAGGAAAAACAACGGAATCTGGATTGGTCAAGAAAAATTTTGAAAACATAAATGGTTAAATATTAGATATTTGGAAACTTTCCAGCCAGTGGAGCCATCCTAACTATTAGCGATGCAAGCCGCTAGGAGAAAAAGAAAACAAACTATAAACTAAAGTTTATGTTGAAATCGCTTGCGAATTTCCTTATTAAAATATTATTAAAGTTTTGATAAGTACCAACAAGTATTGATATCCTTGGTAACATCATCCAACATTTTCTTCTCGATAATCCAACCATTGCAATTATAGTTACTATTATCAATGAAAAGCTCGTAATACTTGTGAATATAAGAGTAATACTGTAATTTTTACCGTTTTCGTAGTTTTTTGCTATAGAAATTTCAAAAATTCACGCATATTAAAAGAAATAAAATAATATTTAACAGTAACATTAAGTAATATTAATATTAAGAGGATAAAAAAATTTGGTAATAAATTCTAATTAAAGATTCTTTAACGCTTTCCTTTTTTTAATAATTATTTTTTCATCTGAATAGGGAAATTTTCTTTTTTGCTAAATTGCATCGCAAAAATGGAAAAAGAGATTTAAATAAAATTTTACTTAAAACAATGAATATTTCTAAAAAAATATATTAAGAAAAATAGTTTATTGAAAATATTAATATTTTTTTTAAATACACTTTGAACATTTAATGATAATGATAATAATAGCATTTAATGATAATGATGATAATAACAAAAAAACTAATAATAATATTGCTCAAAAATAATAATCTAAAAATAATAATCTGTTTTAAATAACAATAATCTAAAAATCTAATAATAATATCAACAACATTTTTTAATTAATAAATTAATAACAATAATTAATAAAAATGGAATAAAAAATTAATAATAATTAAATTAATTAAAATAATTAATAAATGATTAATCAAAATTAAAATAAAGAAAATAAAGAAATACAATTAAAATAATTAAAATTTAATTTAAACAAAGAAATTAAAATTTATTATCATTCAGATATAATTTATATAATTCATATATAATTTATAATGCTCATTTTTTTAATAAACAAATAATTATCGATAAATAATATATTTTTTGGAATTAATAAAGCAATAAAAAAAAACCTTGGTTTATAACTTGAATGATATTCTGAAACTGATTGAAATTGAGCACAAATTATTGCAAACGATGCAATTAAAATAGCACACGACAAAACTAATTCGAATAACATTAAAATCCAAACAATCGTTTTTGAAGAAAACATTTTCCATTGAAAATTCGTAAAATATTTCCAATCCTTACAAAACGCATCAATTTTAATATAATTTATTTGGTTTAATTGAGTGAAATATTGATAATTGCAAGATATTGCATTGAGTATTCATCTGAAAATAATTTTACTAATAATTTTACCAATTTTTATTTTAAATAAAAATTATAATAATAAAATAATTATATAATAATTAAATAATAAAACATAAATAAATTTATGGATTTAAAAAAAAAAAAAATTAGCCGTATTATCCCTCAAATTATAAATAATATATATGTAACATTACATGTAATATTTTTTTATATGCAATTGTCATTTATCAAAATGTCTGGCGACAAGCAATTTATTCGCAAAAAATCAAACTCGAAGGATTTGTGAGCCATGAAAATGACAGATTTAAAATGGACTCAAATTTAAATATTTCCACTAGGCGACTAATTAACATTTAGTAAGAGAGGGTGCTGAGTGCAATAATATAATTTTTTTGAATATAGGAAATGCATATTTGTAATTTGTAATTTGTATTGTTGATGAACGCAATCATTTGAATAATTTATAATTTTTTTATTTAATAAATTAATTAATTATTTATTTAATTAATTTACTAAATTTACTTAATTTCTTTGTTTAATTAATTTTTAATTTAAGTAAAATACGACTAAGTTTTCTATATTTATTGAAATATATATTTCATTGTGGGGATAGAATGGCTCATTGGGTTGTTGTTCAATTAGGAGCATCGATGCTGAGGTTCGATTCCCCGCAGGAGTTGATGCTGTACAAAAATCCAGGTGATGCTGGCGATTCACCTGTATTTCTATCGCCAAGAGATTTCCTGGCTTATTGTTTAATGCGACAAGCCAGTGAAGCGAGTATAACCGGTAATGCTGAGGACTTTTTAAAAAATATATATATTTCATCATAAATAGTTGGCTTTTTCAAAAAATTTAAACTGAAAAATTCATATAAACTCTTCTAATAGCATTCGAATTTCTGTTTCTGATTCTGTCTGAACAACACGTTTTCACTGGAGAATTATTAAAGATCGAGGCACATTGCCAAATTTAAATTTCCACTTTTTTCTTAGTGTGTGAAAATTTCGCTTTCCTTGAAAGGGGTGGTGTGAGAATCAAAACCACGTTGCTTGATTCCTCCGCAAAAGTACGCCACTAATAAAAATCTTCGGTTAGGAAAAGTGAAAAACATTAATGCATATTCAAGAAAAAATTTTTGAAACAATTAGATTTTATCGGAGTGACAATAATCGAATAATCGAGCGATAGTAGAATGAACTTCGATAAGAAATAAAGTTCATTTTTATCAGAGAATTTAAAAATTTAATGCTAAAATGATTTGCATCGAATTTTCGCTTAAATAATTCGTGTCTCTCCTCTGTTTGTCGCCGTTAAACTATTTATTTCATTTATTATGAAAAAATTATTTTTTTCGTTTTTAACTCTGAATGGATGCAAAAATTAGGAAACTGCGCGAGCTTTTAAAAAAAAATTCTTTAAAAATCATTAAAATCTCTACAAATTATAAAACATTTTTATAATTTTTACAAAGCATTTCTATACAAAGTAGTAAAAAAAGTAATATAGTATAATAAAAGTAATAATATAGTATAATAAAAAATTATTATTAACCACTATTATCATTGTGAAACTTAATTGCTATCATTATTATCGTTATTTATTGCTGCTGTTATTGTTCGTTAATTATTATTATTGATTTAATATCATTTATTGTTATTTTGTTTTATCATTATCATTTCTATTAATTAATATTAATTATTATTAATTATTATTTTTAAATATTAATAATATTACAAATGAAGATAAGCGATGGTTCAATCTTTCCAGTTTATTTAAGATTATTTTAACTACAAAATTAATCTTGGATTAAAATAATATGTCAATTAAATAATGTAAGGATAGTCTAATAAACTGATTATAAAACTAAAAAACCTTTGTTTCATAAAACTTCATTTTGAATGTTTTGAAAAAAATTATTTTAATATTTTATAATATATTTTAATATTTTAATTTCATATTGATGTTTGCTTTTAATCCTTACACGAAGCTTTCCACATATTAAGAAAAAAAAATCAACACCATTCTTAGATAAATTCTGATTATTGAATTTCGTGAACATATTGAAACACTTCGTAAAACATAAAAAACATAAAATAATGTAGAAAATTTCTTGAGGATCTAAATATTTTTGCCTTTAAGGGGTAGGATAACCGAATAGTTTTTGTTAGTACTTAGTGGTTCTTTCTTTTAATAAATAAATATTGTATAAAAAATAGGAATTACTGAAAAAAAAGAAAAAAAAAAGGGAAAAAAAGGAAAAAATAGAAAAAAAAAGAGAAGACAAAATTAATATTTACTTACTTTTTAATGTTTTATTATTATTAGTACTATTATTATTGTTAAAGTTATTATTATTATTATTATTATTATTATTATTATTATTATTATTATTATTATTATTATGACTATTTTTTAGTGTTTTTCTTATTGTAGATCATTGTTACCTAATAGTCAATTTTTTTAAAAGAAAGAACTCAACTAGAAAAAGGAAAATTAAAAAAGAAATTAAATTAAGGAAAATTAATTTTTCGATTATAGAGACATGTAGCCAAACGATGAAGCATGTAGCCAAGCACAGCATATAGCCAAGTGCTAACATAATCTACATTAAGAAGAAGAACAGATCGGAAATAACAAAGAAAAATAATGAACATGGATAAATATTAATATTTGAAATCTCCATTACAGAAACGACTATTAAGTAACAATCACAATCTTCATCGAATTGCTTATAAATGTTTATAAAAATGCGGAATTTCTCAATTTTACCGAAATTTGCTTAATTCTAATATGCATTTAAATGTTAATAAATAATCGCTAAGTTTATTCTTAGATAAGAGAGTTCGCTGATAATGAAAAATAATTCAATGGTTTTGTAACACAACATTTAATAACCCTTTAAGTAAATATAAAATAAACCCTAAGCCACGACCTTTCGTTTAACAATTTTTATTTTTCATTTAACTCATACGAATAATATGTTTTATAAAAGTAAGATTTAATGAAAAGTAAGATTTAATCTACAGGTCGACAGTTAAAAATTCACGATTTTAGCTTATATTATATGGTAATGAACTGAAATTATTTCTGGCATTTCTGTAAAACTAATAAGCTGAATTTTGATTATTTTTATTTTAAATAAATTAAAATTTCTTTATTTGCTATAGATTACTGAATTGGAGTCTTTTAATCGCAAGAATATGATTTATTTTACAACTAATTCAAGGAAAGAAATAAAATTAAAGAGACGTCGTTTATACGATTTTCGATATATTACTTATTTTTTATGCTTGAAATAAATCTGTTATTATTAAAACCGTGATTAAAACAAATTAACATGAACATTTATCAGCCTTTTAAAATCACTTTGGGAATGAGGAAACGCATGGACTAAGTTCATAGGAAGTTTATTCCAATAAAGGATAGTACGGAAAAGAAATTAACTTTTCGTTTTTTCATGAAAAAAAATTTTTTTTTTTTGCAACAAATGAGAAAAATAGAAATAATCAGTGAATTTGTTTGCTATGATTTGTTTAAAAAATATTAGCCATTTTCTCTCTTTGCGAAAATTTCTCCTAAGTTTAATTTTCTTCGAAGTCTCCTCATCGTAATTGAACGAACGATTGACATACATCTCGTCAAATTTGTTCACTTCGTCTATCTACCGCATTAATTTTATACAACTTATCAATCTCATACAAACTTTTTAATCTTATCAATTGTGATATCAATTAATCTTATCTTTTTCCATGACGAATGCGCTAAAAATATGGTGAAATATCTTTTCATTTATTATAATAATTAGTTTTGAAGTAAACATTCATTTTTTTTTTATTGAAATTCATTTTTATGACTCTGAAAAATAAAACTTAATGAAATTTTGATGAAATTTTAGTTTAAAGCTTATTTTCATTATAATAATATTACTATAATAATTAAATTTTGCTGATTTTGGTTTTTTTTGCTTCAAATCTTAGTTTAGTTAAGTCGGATAAGTCGATGCGATATAACAAAAAATGAGAAGAAATTTTTATCACTCATATATGTTTCATTCAAAAGCAATGATTTTTTTTTATAATTTAGTAATTTAGTCACCTTGGATTTAAATAAAATAAAATAAAAAAATAAAAATTTAGTTATATCGATAAGTAAAATTCGATGTACTTTTAATAAACAGGTGCATGTAAAATAAAAAAAAAATTTTTAAGAATTTACTTATTTAGAAAAGAATTTTAGTCGTCCGAGAATATTTTTAATAGCGATCAACGTTGTTTAACAAACAGCAAATCTAAAAACATTTTTATTTATTTATATATTGCCGTTCATAATTGCCATTAAATTAGTCGAGGATGTCTACTATTTTTTATTTTTCACTAAAAATTATGCCATCGAATTTATATATATATATATATAAATTTTCAATTCATTATTACTTATAGCCTATAGTTTTTTGTAAAATAGAATTCTGGCAATAGAAAAAAAAAGCCTTACATTATCAGTGATTATCCGTAATCAAACCTCGCGTAAAATTAAAGACATAAGTTGCGCTAATCCGCGCTAATTTTTAAAACTAAAAGTTCTTTAAAATTTAAAATCCAATTAAATTATAAATATTCATTTAACGAATAAAAGTAGTAAAAGAAAAGATAAAGCAAAACTGTTGGTGTTTAAATTTGTGATTTAAAGTATTTTAAGTTAAAAACCATTTTTTATAGAATAATCCAATAAGAAACAAAATTTGCATAAAATTTCCAGGTTTTTTCTCAAACTCCTTAACTTATTTATTTATTATTTATATTTGCTTTAATTATTTAAAAAGTACAAAAAAAAGAGTATTTCTCTCCGAATTACAATGTAATTAATCGCACACAAACAAACGAAAAATATAAATTCACAAATTCATTCTCGTCGAATTGTTCAAATATAGGTTTAGTGACCTTTAGTGACCTTCGAATGACCTCTAACCTCTAAATTTTAGAAAAAAATTTATTATGGCGCATCATTAATAAATCTAATTTTATTTTCATCATACAAATATTTTATGCAAAACAAATATTTTTAAAAAAATTGTAAATTAAAATTTAAGAAAATTCAAAACCATCAATTTTTATCGATGAAATTTTTAAACGATTATTGAAAAAATAACTCGAAAGTGTTTAATGTTTTAAACCGTTTAAAATACTTGAACATTGTAACAACAAATGGAATGCAATGCAAATAGATTAAAATATTTTATTGATCCTAAAAATGCTTAAATAAATACTTTCATTCAGATTCAGCGTTGAATGTTAAATGGATAAATGGATAGATGAATGAAGGAATGAATGAACGAGTGGATGGATAGATGAAGGAGTGGATGGACAAGTTGATGGGTAGATGAATGAAGGAATGAATGGACGAGTGGATGGATAGATGAAGGAGTGGATGGACAAGTTGATGGGTAGATGAATGAAGGAATGGATAAATGCATTGCGGATAGTTTGTTTGCTTGACTGGATATTTAATAAAACAATTATATGTTATTTTTAGGAAATATATATTTTTTAATTAATAAAAGTGATTTTATGATTTCGAATTTCCTTTTTGTTCGACAAGCATTCGCAATGAAATGGGAATATTAGAAGGAATCCAGTGGAATATCCTAAATTTCCAAATGATTTTCTGGTGAACGATACTCGACTCCAACAAGAACAGCGTTCATCAGTTGTTGGCGTTTAAAGAATTCAATTAATAAAATTTAATTATTTGCTTTCTTTTTAAATAAAAAATAGCAACTAAATTCCGACCAAAAGAGTTCATATTTTTTATCGGAAATCGGAAATAAACGGAAATAAGAAAAAATGCCATTTACCGTAGTGAAAAATTACCATTTAACATGAAAATTTGTTTTCCCATATTTCGTCCTTTTTTTTCCTATAAGCGTAAGAAAGCCATCGCTGATTAGATTCGCTTCATTAGCTTATCGGACTAAATGAATAATTGGCCTATGCCTAGGACTACTTTTTGATTTATTCCTATATCTTGACGAAAGGCTTGGCCAGGGCCAAATCCTTGGCCAAGCTTCGAACTAAGCGTCACTTGATTTTTTGAACAACAAATTTACAAATTTTTCTGGAAGTAAAATCGCAGCATCTGAAATATAACAATTCGGTGTGCCATTCTTAAATTTGCTTTCGTCGTTCGGTTTAAACCACCGCTCGACTAATTGTGATGCGTTGATTTTAATCGGAGTCATTCTCGACAAGAGCCTAAGAGTCTAAACCATCGACCTGTTTCGCTATTATCTCTATTATTATAACGCTTCTGTTATGATCTTATCAACATGGCGCAATGGTTATCATGCCATGCTTGGTTCTTGTTTATTATTTTATTATTATCAACTATTCTATCATTCAATTTAATTTTTTCGACATTTTCAATTTTCATGTATTCATTTAATTTAAACCAAATGAATTTTTATATAAGAAAATGAATTTTTTTATATAAGATTTAGATAATAATAGCTTCTGATAAGATAAAAATTTTAAATCAAATTTTTTTAAAGGCATTTTAAAGCGATTTTAAAATTTGAAACTAAAGAGTTGGCATTTCATTCCCATTATCACTCTGATAAACAATGGCACAAATATGACGGATTCGATTTTCATCCCTTAATGGGAATGAAATGCCACAGATAGCAACTAGGACCTATTTTTATCCAGAAAAAATCTCTCTGCTAAATCAAAAAAATTCATTCAACCAACATTCTTGAATTCTTATCATATTATTACTTATCGATTCTATATAAAAATTTCCAAAAGTATTTAGTTTATAATTCGGTTATTGAAACAGCGTACAGCAGTCAATTAGATATTTATTTGCCAAACTCTTCAAACTATTCCTAAAATTTTTTAAAAATTGCCGTTAATAACAAATTATATAAATTATCTGCTTATCAGAAAAAAAAAACAAACCAAAACCAAACTATAATCTTTTATTAATTTTTAATTTATATTAGAAAATGTTCATATATATATATATAAATTATAAAAACAAAAATACATATATAAATTATAAAAATAAAAAATATTAAAAAAATAGAAATTTAAAAGATATTCAGTGATTATTCAGAGATTATCATAATTTTTATCAAAATTCAATATTAAAATAATATATTACAAAATTAAATTTATAGACAAATTCGATCAAATGAATAAAACGTATATAATAAATCATGTATTCATTAAAGAATTTGTCTAAATAATTAAAAATTATGCTGGTATGAAATATCATATTTGCGGCTGATACGATACATGCGATTCACCTGTTCTTCTATCGTTAAACGATTGCCACCCTTGTAAAATTTTGAAGCTCGACAAGCCAGCAAAACGAAAGTGGCCTAATTAACCGAAATGATGAGTTCCTTTTAGGCAAATAAATATTTGATTAGTCGAGAAATTTTTCTTTATAACTTTTTTATTATTAATTAATGTCAATATTTTCTCAAAAAAAAAAATTAAGAAAATTAAGAAAACAGTTGTGAGGAATATAGGAACGTAAACAAATGTAATGAAATAAAAATATGAAAATAAATTTTTACAATAAAAAACGAAACAAAATAAAGCAAAAAAATTAAAAATTAAAATTACTTCATTTTCTTTATCATTAATTTATCATTTTTTCTAAACGTCCATTAATTTTCTGCTTTATATGAATTTAATAAATAAATTTAATAAATAATAATAATAATTTAATAAATAAATTTAAATTTATATGAATTTTTTTCACGCTCCACTAAATTGTCGAACCAAAGAGATTTTGCCAGAGAGTGTAAACGTGCTATATTCAATATTATCGCACGAATTTTTGAAACGCAAAGGCTTAATTGGCGCAAAGATTGGAAGATTGAACATTGATGCCCCTAAAAATGAACCAACCATTCGACCGATTGTATTATAAATATAATTCTAAATAAAAATTTGAATTTAAAAAAAATCCAAAAATAATGGTGCAAAAATAATAATAATAATAACTATTGATTTTTGTGCAATGATAATTTGCAATGAATTTCTAAAAAATTGAATAAAAAATTCATTCCTAAAAATTATTCAATTTTTCAAATACATTTCGTATCTATGCAACGACGCTTCTTCACGTCTCATTTGGGACAATAAACCTTTCGAAAAACGAACTGCTATCAGCCAATATCCTAGTTTTTTATCCACTCTCCTTTCCGATTATGTGATAAACATAGTTGTGGACAAAAAGTTGTCACCATTTAAAGGAACAACACGCATCTCTAAAATGCTGGATGAAATGCTGTCCTTCTTCCCCCTAAAAGTTGCGAATAATAGAAATTCAAAGCAAACTGTGCAAACCCGCTTTCTATATATCAGAAATTTCTATTTTTAAAAGATTTTAAATTCTCTTGTCCAATCTCATATTCGACCAATAAAAGCCCAATAAAAGATGCAGTTCCTCCTCAAAGAGAGAATCTACAACTGGAATTTTCTTTCCTCCCGAAGTGCAATATATGAGGATGAAATCAAGTAGGGTTGTAACTTCCAACACAAAACCACGTGCATTGATGGCATCATTAAGCCTTCTTTGGCTAAGTTATATTCGCCATCAAATCCTCAAGAAATGATGCATACTATATACTATATATTGCCCTCACTGCTGAAAACGGCAAAAGCGAAGACTAGGACCAGACCAAAACCTGGACCAATATGTCAAGGACAGACTGTTGTGATAAGGAAAGGAAAATGAAAAATGGAATCAGTTTCATGCACAGAATCAAGAACCCTGATTAACCTTGACTGACAAACAAATATTTTTAATTTTATCAAAAAAATACAATTAAATGACGATGGGGTTATCATGACAATGTCCTGGTCGAAAAATTATTTAAAGAGCTGTAATACACTGATGAAAATCAAGCAAAAACCTTATGAATGCTTCACACTCAAAAACATTTGCGCGAAAAAAATCAACGTTAAAAAATCAACATAACCCTAATAACTAATTTAATTCCAGCAGAAAACTAGTTAAGCACACGAAAAAATGAATACAGTAAATGAATGATGTAAAAAATCCTTAGCCGCTTACTATTTAAAAAGTATAAACAAAATTCACTGAATAATATCATGAATAAAAAAGATACCCATAATGTACAATTAAGTGGAAAAAAAATTATAAAGCTCCAAGAAACTCGAACCTAAACATATACATTGAAAATTAAAAGAATCAAAAGTGTAGGAATAGATCTAAATAAAAACCAAAGCTCATTTCCAGCTGTCTTATTCAAGAAAGAATTTTAAAAATACATCTAGAAAAAGCGACATTAGACTGCCTCAGTTACAGCCGAAGGCGACCATCAATATTGCATCTGCACTATGAACATGCTCGAAAGCTCAATTATTTAAATAAATTAACAGAATGAAAAAACCAATGATTTAAATAAACTAACAGAATGGAAAAAAAAGTCTTAATTAATATTGATTGGATATCTATCTGCTGGCTTTTTTTTTGAATATAAATGTAAATTAAAAAAAAAGAACGAAAACTGCTAATTGAGATGACCACAATTCAAAATATGCAAATAAATAAATAAAAAGATCACTAAAATACAACATACAAATTAGCTGCTAACAAAAACTGATGGAAAGGAATTTTTTAATTTCTTTAGCTATGGAGCTAGGAAAAACAATCAAGTACCATCTAAATTTACAGGCTTTTCGCCACGAGCGAATATGGCATCACGCCCAACTTTTATAATCTTAGGCAACTTCGAAAAATTTGCTGCTAACTGTATTATATAAGTTGCACGTTTATACCTGTTACGAAAAACTCCATCATATATCAGCCCATCATCCCACTTCAATCTTATCTGCAAATATTTAATAAAAAAAATAGACCATTGACATTTGGTTTTTCCCATTTTTTTCATTTTTCACTAATCCGCTAATACTGAGATTCTATATGGTACCCAAATAAATGATTTTATTGTTTTAAATGACAGATGTGGGGAGACAAAAATCAAAACCCTTACCTAATCAAATTCTTTAACCAATCCTTCAATTTCCTTCAGTCATTCTGTATCTTTCACCATTACTCATTACATAAGAAACAAGAAATGAACTTACTATATTTCCATACCACCATATTATTGTATACTTATGGTTTCTTTTAGAAATTTCTTAAAAATTAGTACCTTTGCACCTGGAACGTGAAATCCTCCACAGCCTATGCGATCACATTCACATTCAACTATATCTGACGGTATTACGTCATCACTCCAATTGCGATCCATAAAACTAATCGTACAGCAATCATGGTACTCAATATTCAACACCATTCCTTTAACCATCTTGCGAGACCCATCAACAGCAACTCTTACTTTATCCCCAACAATCAAAGGTGGTGCATTATCCACCACTAAAATTAAAAAAACATATAAAAACCATAAAAAAATATAAAAAAAGATAAGATTAAAAACTGAAGTAAATTTTCAATATTCCGGTCTGGAAAGCTGAATAACGCTCATTGATCGAATAATATTAATACATAAAGAATTTTACCTTCATTGTGATCAGGACACACTGCAACAGTCAAGTCTGGCCAATTACGGAATTCATAGGAAACACCAGCCAAACGCCCACAGGTTGCGTGAAACAACACATCATCACAAAGGACACATTTAAGCAAACCTAAATATAGAAAAAAATGAAAATGGAAAACTAAATGAAAATTTTAAAAATAATAATCTACTGCATAATACCAAAAACATAACTAAAAAGAATTTCAGTCAAAAAGTTTTGGAGAGAAATCTAACCTATTCAATTACAATGAAATTATTTACAGCATAAACGACCATACCTTCCCTTGAATTTAAGCAGTATTCGCATTCAAATTTCCCTAGGTCGGAATTTAAATCTGATGCATTTAAATATTCGGCACTAGGTCGATTTTCAAATAAAACAGAAGCCCTGAGTTTCTTAAAAGGCCTTGTATAAGCCAAATCCAATCGAATAGGATCGACAAATATCGTTCGTCGGTTTAATAATGCGCATATAACATGAACAAAATCGCCACTGCTCTAAATTTTACAAAAAAAGACATTTGAATTTCTTAAAATTTAAAATAAGATGCTGAATAATAATGACCTGGGTTCATACCGCATTTGTGCAATCAAAAACCAGTATTTACTTTCTATACTGAAAATGTAAATCAAAATTTTTTACAAAACCACAGAGTTCTCAAACAAATTCAAATTTAACTAATGAAGAAAACAAAAGATTGTAGTTGTATTAGGTTATCCCAAAAATGTTTTTAAAAAATTTTAAAACCCAAAGAACATTAGAACAATACACCAGGTCCTTTCCATCAAGGAACTATTCTTATTAACAAGCTTATTTTTTACAAACTCAAAATTTTTTCCCAGCTAAATGAGAAATGAGAATTGAAATAATTACAAAAGAAATAAGGCCAAAGCTAATCAGATAAATGAGTCAAAATTTCCTAGCTGTAGTTTTCTGGATTCTATTTTCTGAAGCAGTAGTGCACTGAACTGAAAACTGATATGTTCAAGGAATCTTTTCTAATAGCGATTGGTGCTAGTATTCCTACCGCTAAAAACCATTGGCTTATGACTTTTAGTGCTTACTTTTAAGCGCCAATTTTGTCCAAAAATGAATCCTTTCCTTATTTAATAAAAAGCACAAATCGATGGTTGTTGAAATATGTTCGAAGCTAATATGTAACCCAAACACCTGCTTTATTTGACTGACTAATGGCTTAAAGATAATAAACTTGAAGAATATTATTCGCCAGTTATCACAATTTCTGATTTACTGCATCTGTTTGTTTGTTTCGGACTAGCTTCGTCCAAGGAACCCAAAAACCATCAACTTTTGAAGAACTTTAGATGCTCCGTAAATTGAAATCACCACATCTCGAAAACCATATTTTATTTACTTCCTCACGCAAATGCTTTCGGATACGCTTCGCTTATATTACTTGTTGCTATCGTTGTATTGTTTATCCGACAAAATTAAATTGATAAAATCGTAAGTATTCCTCAGATGATAATTACTCAACCACTGAATAAATTTTCACCAAACTCGTATGAAACAGATAAAGTTATACTATTAGAAATGATTTTGCACTTTTTTCGAGAAAACCACTTCATCAAATAATTATTTTATAATAATTAAATAATTTTAATCTTTGAGATAATCTTATATACCAAATAATTTTCAGTCGCTAATATCTACAAATTAACAGTTAATTATTATAAATTGATACTAAAAAGGCAAATTAAAAAAAACTTGGCATACTCACTACAGTCCACTCAAAACCTATTATATCTTCATTTCTTTAAACTATAATACAATGGCTTTAAAAAACTCAAGAGTTTTTCCTCTGAACCCTGATGCAATGAATTTAGAAAATATTGCTCAAGAATTGAAGGAATTGAATAGGAAGAATTTTGAAAAAAATTGGCGAACTCTAAAGACCCAGATGGATTTTTTTCTGATATATATTAATATAGTTTTATTTTAAATTTGCACAACTTAACGAACATTCATAGCCGGAATTAATGCACCTCCACGAAGCTCACAAAGATGACAACTGGCAAAACGAATCATGAGATCATCACGTCGGCAACATCGTGCACATTTCCATTCATTTATATCTAAAAACAATGTATACATATATATATATATATTAATGCTTGAAATGCTTAAGAATAAAGAGTTAAGAAAGCGCACTAGAATGTTAAAATGGGAAAAATTTTTTACCTGCTGGAACATTACCAACAGGATAACAACCGAAATGAACAACTACATAACAATTGCTACAACGCAATAAACGATCTTCGATTGCGTTATCATCAATATCGCATTGATCTGGATCAACTTTTGCATACCAAGCTCTTCTTATAAGCCGGACAGAACTATAAAACTTAAGACGAATTATAAAATACAAAAAATACATTTAAAAATGTAGTTAAAATCTTTACATCGAGATGAAAATTATTAAAAAATACTTCATTCTCGCTCTATCCTTTTTATCTACCCTTTTTTCAACAAAAACAGACTGGAGACTCACTTATATTTCCTCCGGAATCGCTGGCGAAACAAATTGCAACCATTCAAACAAGAAATAGCAATGAATGGGGAACTCTTTTAAAACGTTTCATAAATTAAAATCTCTTCACATTAAATTCATTTATAAAATCATATATGATAAATATTTAAAATTTAACCTTGCTGGAATTCTGTCACGTTTAATTAATAGCGGTTTTGGCACAAAGTATTGACATACAGAACAATGGGGTGACTCGCTCGCGCGGCAATTATTAAACTCCCTTTCAGCATTAAAATCTATTGGCAAATTTGACCAAAGAAGTCGAACCTGCATTATTTAAATGAACAAAATTGCTCAATTAAGAACTGGAATTAGAATGAAATATGTGGCCTAATATGGTGATCAAAAATATATACCTTTATATAAAAAATATACCTTTTTCTTCCACTGGTCGTTTGAAATCAGGTCCGCCATAGATTTAGAGTTCATGAATCGCGTGTTTTCTAAAAAAATATGGAAAGTAAAGGTTTCAAAAAGAAAACGCTTATAATTAAAATTTTTACCAATGTATACATTTTTAGATCCCACATCATTAAACATACCATCTTCATTAGAATCTGAGCCGCTATCTTGAGAAATTTCGATATATGGACCTCGAGTACCTTTACTCATCTGGTTTATGCGGCGCCTCTTTTTTTCAACTGCAGAATCATTATGAATCGGTTGCCTTTTAGAAGCAGAAACTTTTTCTAAAAATCCTCATTCAATAGTACAAAAAGCTACAAAAAAGAAGTATAAGAGTTAAAAAAAAATAAAAATATAATAACATATGAATCACTTTTCTCTTTAACGATGCGTTCCCCATACCAATATTTAAACCATCCATCATATTCATCAGGGCGAAATTGTTTCATAAATGGTCGCATATCAATTTCAACACTATCAGTACGACAAGTACAAACCAATGCGTTTTTCCCTAAACACAATTTACGAACCATCTTTTTATTATATTCATCAGGGCGAAACTGTTTCATAGATGGTCGCATATCAATTTCAACATTATCGGCACGACAAGTGCAAACCAACGCATTTTTCCCTAAACATAATTTACGAACCATCTTTTTATTTGTTTTAACGAATCAAATCTGTAAATTATAAAATATGTAAGATCCAACAAAAATAAAAGATAACCGAAAATGATTTCAGGCAACAGAAAAATCAGTTCAACAAAAAATTACTGAGTTAAAAGTGTTACCAAAATCAACCCAACGATCAGAAGCGAAGTTCGTAGATTCTGCACAATTGTAACCCATGTTAAAGCCCATATGATAACCCTTAAAAAGAAAGAATTTTATGCCATTGTTTTTGATAGAATATAACTCTAGAAATCTGCAGTGATATTTTTAAGAAATTTAGAAAGAAACAAACAACAAAATAACAAACGACAATGAAACAACATTTTTAAAGAAACTCACTCGAGGAAATGTTATAATAAATTCATTTGGATATTGAACCATGGTACCAAATTTAATATTATAGCGTTTTAAGACATGAGGTGAAATCATAAATGTTTTATGTCGAAGAAACGATTTGCAATTCTTGGCAGCAGACGGAAATGTCTGCGCTGCAAGTCTTTCGAAACGACTGTTTGATTCAGTAGCAATAGCGTACCAAAACTGAAATGCTCAACTTGTTTAAAAAACACATGAATTTGCAAATAACACATGAATTTGCAAATGAATATATGAAAAAGTCAAATTAAAAATAAAAACGTTGCCAAGCAACAAATGAATATGAACGATGAATATTTCGGAAATATTCGAAGCTAATTATTAAAAAAATGGGTCTGAAAACAATTTACCTTAGGTTCTCCATAATGCAAATAATTGATTGAATATAAATCCATATCTTCTGTATGCCATGGAAAAGTGGTTTTCCACATGCCGAAATACAAGTATACTGTGTTTACACCTTTGATTTTGATCTATAAATTCCACCAGATCTTTAATTAGTTTCAAAATTGAACTACCCCTTTTATGTAGGTTTAATTTTTTTCATTCCAAATTTCCAATCATGGAATTTGCAGAAGTAAAATTATCATTCAAAACCTCAAAATTATCGAGTAAATCAAGAACAGTATTCAAATGATTCATATTGAATTCTTTTAAATCAGGATCACATATCGATCCAGGAGTATCGGCACCATACACTGGCTCGCCTTGCAAAATTGTTTTCCAATAATATCTGAAAAATTAACGCAAGAAATTAAAATCAACAAAACAGTAATAATAACCATAATCGAACCAATATAGCCTCCACATTCTCGAAATTAAAATCCGCATCTAAAAGTTTGAATAACTAATAAAAATAAATTTAACAAACTTTTCTACTTCTTCCGGAGATAAGCCTTCTTTTGGCAAACGCATTTTATCGCACAGTACTCGGAAATCGCGAACTGATATCGATTTGCGAAAAAGACGGTTTGTTTTCGTATAAATACCACCACTTCCTTCAATTTTTTCTTTCACAGGCCTAAAATGAAAATTTTTGAGAAAATAGAACATTTCTATTCTATAGTTTCTATTAGAAAAATATAACAAAATACAAAATATTAAAACAACAATTAACTCCATTACATATTTTTGTACCTTATGATTATTAATTTCTTTAGACCCCACTGTAGATTATTTAAATCTGTCTAATATGAACTAAAAAATAAAAAAGAAAGTGAGAAAATAACACACTGTTCAATGATGTAGTTATCAACATCCGAATAATCATTAGATTTACGAGCGTGATATTCCGGAGGTGGAACAATCTGGAATTAACAAACTAATATCAAACTGACTTATCAAACTAACTGAAATTTACCTTTAAAAAATTGAATTTCGTAGCAGGAGATTCAAGAGATTTTAAAGATAAGATACTAACTCTCTTTTCTACCAGTTGATTCTTTCGTGAAAAATAACTTTCACGTAAATAAATCAAAAACTACGCATGAAGATTAGCAACTTTCTCGCCTTTTATCAAATTAAGAACAGTCCAAAGAAATAATATGAAAATGAATTTAAAGGAACCTTAACAATTCCACAGATAAGATGTGCATGATGCATCTGTTCAATTTTATCAATAAAAGTGGGAAAATCTCTCATTTCATGAATTGTTGGATAGAAAACAGGGACATCAATGGTACCAGTTGAAGTGAACCTAGGATGCCCCTTCCAATAATCACTAGTGCTTGCTTCTTCCATCACAGACACTGTTTCAAAACTTTATTCCATATCTGAAAAAAAAAAAAAACAAAATTAAATAATCATTTGCTAATTGGACAAAATAAATATCAATATCAATAATGAATCATTCATTTACTCCTTTTTTAATTTCTCCCTCATTTCCTTCATTTCTCCTCATCTTTCCTTGTCCTTTTATATATACTATGTCCTATAGTTATTTCCCAAAATTTGCTCAATAATGTTCCCAATGTTTATCAATTTGTTATTCTTCTAAAAAAAATAAATGAATGCCTTGTTCTTTTGTGATCAGACAATCTCTCTCATTGCGAATCTCTAATTTACCCAACGACAAATTCGTCATTCCATTTTGTTACCTCCGTCCTTTCCCACAATTCTATTGTTTTCTTATTAGCAAATGAAAATCACTGTGGAGAAATTCTTAGATGGCATCACACAAATTCCCTATTATTCTTTATTTTTTCATTCGATCTTTTCTCACTTTTAAATAATAAAATCTCGTGACATTTTACATAAATAAAACATTGTTTAAAAGAATATGAACAAATTTATTCTGTACAGCTGAAATAACTGAGTACTTTAACAAATTTAATGATCTAAATTTCCGAAGAACAAATCTGAATACGTCGAAATAACGTCAATTTATTACCCATATGCCACAGAAACTGTAGAAAACAGAAACAGTATTTGAAGTAGAAAAGGATAAATATTGAAAGGCAATAATCGTTCATACCTATCCAAATACTGCATTAACTTTCTGTATGAAGTCCGGCACACTAATTCTATACACCAGAAATTATACTTTATATCAATGGGAACTATTGGCTAATCATAAATGAAAACGCGATTGTCGAATCTTAAATTGACCGAATGGTTTGATCCACCCTCAAAGGCATAATTCCGATCATTGAATTTAGCTTGAAACAACAAAATCAAGAAAACGATGCAGACGTAATATATTAAACTTTCGTCGAAAAACAGAAATGAAAAACGAAAAACAATTCCATATGCCAGTGAATGCTTCTTTGCTCAGCATGGATTCTCGTCACCGATAAATACTTTCAGTAAGCAAGAGGGTAAAGTCACACTGAACTCAGCAGATACAGCTGAACTTAGCTAAGAAATTTTATATTTTTTTGAAAAAATCTAAAAATCTAAGTATTCTACGTTCACTTCTGGAAGAATTTAGTATCAAAACATAACTCGTATAACAGTGCGTAAATCGACATTCTTCACGAGACCAGGTCATGTTCTGGTTACAGTCAGATTTCGAACAGTGATAATATTTATAAAAAATCTTTGCGGGTGATCAATGCGCCGCTCTACCAATTGAATCGAAGACGGTCGCAAAGGCATGAAACATGTGACAGTGGGTTGCAAATATTTGAAGCGATGTTCCAACATGCTTCTTAATATGAATATTTGGTCAACCACGTCTCTCACAATCCAACTTTAAAAGAGCGCATCCTGCTGTCCTGACTTCCCATAAGTCTACTGAATGAAAGGGAAACAAAAAATTTCGCTGAAACGTCTAGGAGGCTGATTCCTCGATAATTATCGCAGTACATCCTATCATCTTTCTTGAGAATTGTGTTTACTTTGCTCCAATCATCTGGTAATATTTCATTTTTCCATACTAGAGTATATATACATTTGTTGAATGTGCGTTATGAATGACGATGGACAATATTTGAAGATTTCAACCCAAAGACCATCTTCTCCCGAAGTCTTATTGGCTTTAAGCTTATGGACAACGGAGATCGTTTCTTCTTTTGTTGGAAACTCGCAGTTGCAAACATATGGTTCGAGGGACATATCAGATATATCGGGGGCAAGAGATGGCGCTTCTTGGTTAAGTTTTACCTTAAAGAATTCTATCCATCTTATGAGGCAGTTCTTAATGCTCTTGACCGACACCATTGCTGTTTTTTACCATTTCACTGACCGTTCCACGAGTTATAGTTGCTTTATTTATGAAAGTGGAACAGTTTCCTATTATCGCCTAATCGAGCCGTCGTATCCATTCTCAAGGCCATATCACTCCAACAGTGATTTCTGTCGTGCCGTTTTGTTGTAATTCTTCAAAGCACGTGATAGTCAGGATGATCTCCTGAAATTCGGGCGTTAACCCCTTTTTTAGATAGTTGGACAAGTGCTTCCGATACTCCAACTAGCGCAATTCCTATTAATATGCCATAGCGTGGGAAGCGACTGACTTTGATTCTTTAATTCGGACCAGTATTCATTTGCCGTTCCATAAAAATCATTGATATTCATAGCATTGATTCTTCAATAATTCGGTTGAAATGCACTCAATGTCCCCAAATTTGTCAGTTTGAAATAGTTGAAAAATCATGGGAAATGCTATTTTTTTTGCTAATTGTTAATTTTATGCGGATCATGGCTCGAACTATGACATAGCCAGATCCATGAAGATTGCCAGATTATTGGTGCCGCGATAGGAACGACTATCTGGTAGAGAAACTCTTCCAACGACGATTGACTAAAATTTAATTAATCTGGTTGAAATGTTGGTTGTCCGAGGAGTTCCACGTGACTAGATGTTTTCTACGATGCCGGAAGCAAATATTAGTAACAAAAAGTTCATGTTCTTCGGCATAACGAAGAAGGCGTTCCCCATTGGTGCAGCGGCCTTCAATGTCATATTTGCCAATTTTCGAGGTCATCGCAATGGCATTAAAAATTATGCACGCATTCCAATCTCCCACTATTATGACCATGTCATTTTTAGGTAGAGACTTTGTTAGCAGTTGAAATTCCGCATAAAACTCATCTTTATTACATTCATCTGCCGACAAAGTTGGAGTATAGGTACTGATGACCGAGATATTGCAGAACTTACCCTTAAAATGGGCATAGGCCATACGGTCTCTTACCGGTTTCCATTCAAACAAAACGGAATGGGGTTTGTCAGACATGACAATCGCTACGCCATTTCGCCTCGAGTTATCCGAAGCATTGAGTTAAACAGTCTATAGCCAGTACCTCTGCTCCGATCCAGGATTAATAATCACTCAAGACCAGCAATAAGGAAGACGGACCTCCGACAATCGATATCCACACGATATTAAGAAAATGTGTGGACAGTGATCGCTTGGCTTGCAACGCCCATAAGCGTTCTGACGTTCCACGCTGATACGGCTAAAACCTCGCCACGCTTACTGAGAGCTGTTCCCCTTGATAGATTTCCAGTAATTACTCTGGCTTGCGAGCACATTTTATTTACCAGCCTTGGAACCACTTTACGCTCGGATTGTATACATATCGCATGTACTACGGAGCTGCGAGTATCATCATGACACTTCGCAAAATGCGGACGCCGTATCAAGAATATCTGAGCTTTCACCATAGAGTCTTGAGGATAGAGTTACAGATGAGTTCCTAGCAACCACCCAGATTTTTGCATGACAGGTTTATCAAAGACATAATATTATAATACTTTATAATATTATAAATTCTTACATATTTGATTTCAATTTTTTGTTTTTTAAATTTAGAAAAAAAAGCTCATTGTTTATAGAAATTCTAAATGTATTCCGAAATATTCCGATAAAAGAGTAAAAAAATAACAGCGAAACAGAAATAAAACGGCTCAAGATCCGAAAAAATTTTAAATTTTTCGGCCAATGGCTCAGATTATCTTGTTGAGAAGATTCGACTTTTGCTACCTAAATCTATCATTAAAAAACCCGGACGGTTAACAAAACAGTATTTAAAAAGTATTCTATTCTATAAAAATGAATTCTTGCCAAAGATCTCTCACTGTTCTATCTACCAGCAGATTCTAACCCGAATACTAATAAGCATCACCAATCTTTTTTTACCTATTATTTTAGTTTTACCTTTGTTCCCTCTCCCAGAACCAATGGCCAAGCGAAGAAATATCAAACTGAATAACCAGAAATAGAAGGAATACAATTAATTATGCAACCTATACATCCTCTGCAAAATCAAAACGAATATCCGCATTTACCTAGTAGTACGCAAACTCTTATTATATCGCTGAGATAATGGCAGCATGAACAGGAAACAACCATTGCTTTCAACCATTTTTGCAGAAAGATCTTATAAAACTGCCGCCAGATAAAATCTAATATTTGCATTCGCTAGAAAACCGATATTCATAAAACATAACAATGTTCCAGTGCTTACATGGTGAGGAAAGGAACAATTAACTTCACATATGGCATCGAATTCGTAGGAAACGATCTACGAACCAGAAAAACGGAGCACATTATTAAAAGAACAAGTTTATGACACAAGTGGCTACTCTTAACACTTTTCTAACTCATTAAAAACAGTACACATGAAAAGAAAAATAAATTGAAAGGTCAAATGTTTTTCTTCTGGCCATACGGAGATTTTTTCAAATTTCATTAAATTTATAAGATGACAAATAACATAAATAGCAAATTGTGGTAAAAATACAGATGAGAGATGAGCAAAGCTAACCAAACGCTAATCAACAAGTAGCAGATAACCAATAATTGCCTTGGGGTCAAACCTTTTATCTTCGACAGTTTGACACAACTCATTAATTTATTTACTCGAATAGAATGTATTATAGGATTATGCAATAAAAAATTACAGTCGGAAATCCAGGAATTTGCAAAAAATTAACAAACGACCGACCGATATACCTTCGGATGATATAAAAATCTCCTTGTCTCATAAGTGCTGAGGAGATATAGGAAAAATGTAGTCGACGCATAAGGCACCACCATGCGACCATCGCAACCATCACTCAGCGATTCCACCTTCAATTCTTCAACATCTCCCCATCACCTATCTTCGCAATTCACCTCAAGCATCCCCACTCTCTCCATATTCATCAGCCGCATATCAACTAATGTTCACCCCCTCCCTTCCACCCCCACCCCTACCACTTCTGGTTTAAGCTTCCCCCTCCCCTCATTTTTCCTCTCTTTCTCTCTTCATTTATTCTCCTTAGAAATTAATTGGCAAAGTTCCATAAATGATTTACAAGCAAATGAGTGAAGCATTTTTTAAAAAAATTCTACTATAACAGCTATATTTTCTTATTTAACATCGCACTGTTCACCCCTAAAAATTTTTCTAATAATTATTATTTTATGGAATTTTTATTCATTTTTTTTTCTATAATTTCGTAAAAATTGTTACAAATAGTTTCGTAGCGAACAATACCAACGGTAATTAATATTTTTTTTTCGATTAAAATTTCCTAAATTTCCTAAAATTTCATATTTAATAAAAAAATTTACTAAAAGAAGAAAATCTTTAAATTTTACAAAATAAATTCGACGAAATGGTCGAACATTGCGAAATTATTCGCAAATTATTAGGGAACTACGAAAACGAAGATTTTATGTTAGAAAATTTTATTATTTGCTCCGATTATTTGTTGTTTTTCGATCTAAAAACAAATGTTTTTCTAATGTTTCGATGTTTAAATGCACATTTTTCTCTAATTCACTGCACTATGTGCCAATTTTCCAAGAAAAAGTCCGCTCCTTCGCTTTTTTTCGTTTCCCACATAAACTGGCGGATTTCAGCTTCATCCAAATCACAATCATCCTTATTTTCCTAGCACCATACATCCAAATCTGAGGTGCATTTTTGCCGATTGCACATATCCGTTCCGAGCACACATGTCGTACGCTATTGATTAATACGCGCGTAGCTGCGAATTAGCAGTTAAAGAAAATCGATGGCGCGCAATTTTTTCCCCTGAATCAGGTCAATTTGGCGGGAATATAAAACGTAAAATAAAACTATTGATTTGAATTGTTTGAGAGGCAAACAAGAAGGCGAAGGACGACCGACGATGAATAAAGACAAACGCTGCTCACTGAATACTAACGACAATCGTGCAAGCAACGTTTTCGTTTCTTTTCGTCTTTTTCTTTATAAATTTTTCGATTTCATTTTTTAATTTTTTTATTTTCTTTAATTCATTTTGTAAAGTATTTTTCTCAAATGATTTTTTTAATATTTTTTTCGTTTTTTTTACATTTTTTTATTCATAAAAATATATTTTGAAATAGAATTTTTATTATTTTTGAAATATTTTTTTTCAATAATTTTTATTTTGATTTATGGGTTTTTATATGAAATTTTAAACAAAACAAAAACAAAAATTTTATTTTAATTTTAATTGATTTTTTTTTGAATTTTATGAAAACACTTTGAAAAAAGAAGTGATAAGAAAATGATAAGAAAAAGTTAAGAATTTCCATTTAATGAAAAAAATCCGAAAAACATTCCGTACGGAGTTTTTGAAAATCGAATTTTAAAGTAGTTTAATGCGGCGAGTTGAAGGAGAATTAGGAAATATAGGAACAGTGAAAGATGTGAGTGATTCTATTGAGAAAGCCCCAGCTGTCTCAGCAAATTTGCAAAGGGAAGATGAGGAAAAAAATAATAGGGAATAAATTTCTGATAAAGTTGATTTGATAAGACAAAGTGATAAAGTTTTATTCTGCGTTTTTTTTAAATTTTAGGTACTTTTTAGGTATTTTCGCGAGAATACATAAAAATTCGTGAAATTTGTTTCAAAAATTAATCTTATTTATTTTAATTTGCGACTTTCTTTCCAGAAAAAAAAGAATATTATAAATGCCGAAAACAAAACAAGCATCAAAAAGTCGTACGGGAGTGAAGAAAGCTAAAGATCCGAACGCTCCGAAACGCGCGATGTCAGCTTTCTTTTTTTGGATGCAAGAAAATCGTGAACGCTTAAAGAAACCTGGAATGGGTGTTGCTGATGTCGCTAAAGCAGCTGGACTTGAATGGGCACAATTGGCTGATAAAAGCGTATGTTCTCTTCATCTTTCCTTACGTTCGATACATTCTGCATGCAAAAGTTTACGAAATTTTTGTTTCTCAATTTTTTGCTTTTAGAGCAAAATTAGTTTAATATTCTTGCTGATGAACAGCGTTAGTTTAATTTGTTTCTCTTGGCTAAAGCAAAATTTTCATTAAAAAGGATGCTCAGTTGACGTCTATAATGCTATATATTCTTCTCTATATAATTCTTCTCTTTTCATTTAAACTATTTTGTAGAAATGGGAAAAGAAAGCATCGGAGGACAAAAAACGGTACGAAAAGGAGCTTGCAGCTTATAAAAAACATTAACCAATTGAATTTTTTCTGATAAAATAATCATAAATGATTTTTTTTTCAGACTAACTTTGAGGTCCTCAATATTTTTTCTACTTTTTCGTTCTTTTAATGAATTAAGCTTTCATTCGTTTTTTTCTTTTTTTTTTTTATTTGTTCCTGTGAATGTATATTTTTTTCTAAATGAAAACTCGATGAGATATATGTATATGTGTTGGATAATGTTAGATGAGATTTGTATTTAGGATTTCAGCTGATTTCTGAACCTAAATTTTCGATGGAATTCAATTTGTATGCAATAACAAGCTTTAGGTCATCTCGAATTTAATATAATTTTGTAAAAAATTATGATTTGTTATTGCGGAATTTTAGTGGAGAAAATTGGATCTCACTTGTAAAATGTAAATCTTAATATAAATAATAATATCATCAAAAGTGGGCAAAAGTCTGAAAAACTGTAGTAATTGGAAAGGGCTTAGAGGATGTCGAGGAGGAGTGTCTCGGCAGAGCCAATGCTTGTTAATTGCTCTTAAGCCAATTTTATTTGCTACACAAATGAATTATAAGGAGGATCTCTTATAATTATATGAAAATGTTGTGAATTTGCAATAATAAAATTTTAATTTTAAATTGTCTATTAATTATCTCTCAGTTCGTATTTTCGCAATAAAATATGTGCTTTACTGCCTCGAACGGTCGGTGTTTTGGATTGGACGAGTTAATAGTGAAAAGCATTGCGGATAACCGAGCAAAAATGGATTCTGAAGCGTTGTGAAATGTGAAACTACTATCTCTCGTTGATCGCGTCAGATCTGTCCATTTAAACGAATTGTAGCCAAACAGAAAAATGAATGCTAGTGTAAAACGAACAGAAATCTGAACGACGTGGTCGGCTTTAGCTCTTCCAAACCACGTGTACTTCTAATTCGGCGAGAAGAGCACAACTAAAATTTCAGCTGATAATTTCTTTTTAATCAGAGAATTTCATAGGTGCGCCCTTTGACCTTTCTAATTTTCGATCTCTCATTTGATGAATATTTCATGCAATCTTCATGCATTTCAAATCATTTTCAAGATAAAGTATATTAAAGTATATATTTCTAACCAAAAAGAAAACAATCATTTTTAACTACAAGAACGATAGCGAAAAGCTTGAAAACCTCTTATCTTAGCAACTAATAAAGCAAGCCAAACCGATATATTGCACCGCTTGAAAACCAATAGAATAACATAATAACCCGCAATAAGCCTTTCATTCACGCATTCGAAACTAAGAAACATTAAAATCCTTGATGATCGACCAATTTCGCCTATCAATCATTCAACACTAAATAGAGAATTGAAGAAAGGTTTCACTCAATAATTCTAATTCTAATTTACAGAGATAAACTATCTTTATGGTTTGAAATTTGATTTTCATTCTTTTAACAGTTATAAATTTCAGTATTTTTCGAATTATTAATTTAATTATTAAAAAAAAAAAACAACAAATAAAGAAATTATTTTTTATTAAGTATATAAGATGCAAGAAAAGTATACATATCTTGATTAATTTTTTTCAACGAATTTATCTCGCTTTTTAATTGTTCATTAGTTTGATTTAATTCTGTCGTATTCTTCTCCATTCTATCTAATTCATCGCCATTATTTAAGCTATCCGAAACTATCATTTCTAATTTCCTCTTCTTATTTCTATCCAACTGCGATTGATTACCCTGGAAATAATCCAAAATTTAATGTCGAATCTATTATAAGAAATATAAACGAAGCAATACAAATGAGAAAGAAATGCTTTATTTCAATAGCAATTAGAGCTGAGCTGAGCAAATCCGAAATATGCATCGCTATGCGGCCAAAAATAATAAATTAATTGAAAGAAACTAATTCATAGTTCATTTCATAAACAATTATAGTTTATATAATTATAGTTCTAGTTTCATTATTCATTATTTATAACTCATTATTGACTAATAATGAAAAGAATATAACACAAAGAATATTAGTGACAAATTTGAGCATTCAATAGACAATTAATTTAATTAGCGAATGAAAATAGAAGCAAAAACAAAAACAAACAAACTTACACAAATTAAAATTAGTTTTTTTATTAATTTATCCAAACTTTTTGCTGCAAAATCCTAAAATTACACTATTAGAAAAATTTCAACAATAATAAATTGATAAAATGGAGAAAAAATCGGACATTAAAAAAGTGCGATAATCAAAACTACATTTCAATGTGAATTCATTTAATTAATCGCTAATTAATTTTTTTAAGAAAAAAGAAACTCAAAAAAGGTCTGCTTTCTGATTACTGCTTTCATTATTTTCAGCGATCAAAGAATTTACTTCATCGGCGAGTGTATATGGCTTTCTAATTGTTAATGGAATTCTCGATATGCCTTCATTACTCGACTTTTGTTTTTCTAAGCAAACAATAGGCCTTTTAATTTTCATATATTCGGTATCATAAAAACATGGACGATTCAATATGAATAACAATTTGCATATACTACCTGAATGACAATTTTTAGAGGAAATAAAGAAGGAAAAAAGCAAAAAAATTTTGATAAAAGACTAAAATCGATTCTATAATTAATGTAAACAATAAACTATGAAATTGTCTAAATAATTTTTCAAAATAAATAATGATTTAAATTAAATCAAAGATCGAATAATCAAAATAAAATTTACTAAAATTAATTAATTAACCCGTAAATTTTAACAATAGGCAAAAAATTGAGAAAGATTTTTTCATAATGAAAATATAACTTCGTCCGCTACAAAATTATTTTGGAAATTAGAAATTTGAAAATTTACCTTTCGCAAGTCCATTTTTTAAATTTTGAGTACTTCTGATATCCCATATAAAATAATAACCCAAAACATCACCAGAAGATAACAAAGAACCATCAAAATTAATATCAAATTGCTGTATTTCAGATTTATGACCTCGAAAAATGGGAAAATTGCTTTTTTCACCCGTTACGATAATGCATCTATCTTTGTCTTTCTAAATAAAGAATCAATAAGGAATAAAAACAAGAAAAAAAAAATCAAAAATATAGTAGTAAAATATCAAAAATAAAAATAAATATAGTAGGGAAGGTTTGCAATACATTTTTGATAAGAAATAGTATTAGAAATGGATTTTTGCAAAATTATACCAGAGAATATAAATCGACTTGTAGGACATCACCTCTGTCGGTGCCAAGAAAAATGCTACTCTCTGAAGGATTTATTAAACAACAAGTGAATGGGCGATCACCAGATATCTGCAAAAGTCTTACAATATAAGATCTTACAATATATGAGATTACAAAAATCACATATGAATCACAAATCACAAATAGCAAAGGAAAATCCAAAATCAAAACTTCTCCAAAATTTTAAGAATTATTACAATGGTATCAATGAATGTCACGATCCATTTTTGGTTAAGCTCGCTCCGATGGGCACTGGTACAAATAATAAATTTTTATGACAGAGTTATATGAAATAAAATTACTGATTTATGATCCAGGACTATACATCCTTTCCCATATATTCAACTGGACTGGATTGTTGATATCGCTTGCAAACATTCAAGAGATATGGAAATCAAGAGAGATCATGATATTATAAATCTTGAACATTTTCGAACGCTATAATCTTTTTAGTGCTATCATTCAAGATAAATTACAAGAGACCAATAGCTTAGCAAAACGAGAGTTTCAAATTAATTTAAGTGGTTATTTAACTCTGTTGGTTAACTAGAAATTTTTGCTAGAGTCATATTGGCACTAAAAGTTCTCAAGTAATCATTACTCGGATTTTTTCAAAATACATTTACTCCTGAAAAAGAAGTCTAGCTTTTGCCTCTTATCTTAGCCACTATCCTCTCGATCTTTCTTCGCCGTATTAATGCAAGATGAAATTTCTTTCGTCTTAAATATCTATTCATTCTCGATTGATGCAAATGTCAGAATCTTTGGTCCACTCTTATACCAAATGGGTAATGAAATATCTATGGAATCGCCGCAAAATCTGCAAAATCAAAACGCGAAATCAAAACGAAAATCCGGTTCTATCTGGTTTTAGTGCTTATCTGGCTGCAAAAAATCTTAATAAGATCGCAAGATAAAAAGATTTAATTTCGATAACTCATGCCTAAGGCACGCGTTAAGCAACTACCGGGTGCAAAAAATCTCAGATTCCACTTTCATTCGAGCAACATCTACATTTAAAATATGAGTAATGGTGGCTAGACCATCTCCGCCATAGAAATTGAAGCATGATTATTCGCTAAATTCTGCGACAATTGACCAAAGAACCAATTAAGACATTCATAAGAATGATACGGTTAAGATACATTTTGAAGGCATAAATGGTCTAAATAATACATGGGTTCAGGCGATGGAAAAAGAAGCCATCTGTAGATAAGATGCAGAAGCTTCACTCCTTTAGCTAGCAGACTCATCCGATCCAATAATGCTATAGAAAGAAACCACAATAAAAAAATGAAAAGTGATATCACAGAATAAACAAGAACGATTCTGAAACTTATAAAATAAAAAATGAATACCATAAACTAAGCAAAAATTATAACGCTCTTAAGTTTTCGATTGCATTATACTGATTGCAAGCAGCAAGAGTTCGATGATTCCTAATAACTATTGAGGACATATCAATTCTTCTATCCTCGATTATTTTTCCAGCAAAATGAATTCAGAAACCGACTAAACAAGAAATGGCACGTGCTATTAGAACAACAGTTAGATAGAAGACTTAAGGCTCGAGCTGAATAAGGAAAGAAAAAAATTAACTAACTTTTAAAATACATCCTCCCATATTTAATGAATAAAGAGCAACGGTATGATCAAGAGAACACGACAAAATGCGAGTATTTGAATTTTTCGTTACACAAATTGTTTTCACAGCCAGCGAGTGTACATCTTTCCATTTATAACATGGCGTAATTTGTTCGAAAATTTTCACGTTCGACGACAAAAGGCTTAAAATTTCAATAATTATAATTTGCCAAATATCAAAACTTGAAAAAAGCAAATGAATATCCGGCAAAACTTACTCAGCAATATAAAAAGCGTTGATACAACCATCTTCCGCACCACAAAACAACATTGATCCATCAGAATTTAAGCAAATGCACGTGATTTTACGATGATATCCTTCGATAGTGGAAACAAGTTCCCCAGTGGAAGCCTAATTAAATCATTTATATTTATTTCCATATAAGAAAATGAAAATTATAGCCAGCTTCTTTCATTCATCTACAGAATTTACATATTTTTACTTTTACTATTATTTCCATAATCACTCTGCATTCTTATCGATGTAATGTCGGATTCTATGCCAGAATAGAGCGTAAGCTATTTAAAAATATGCTACTCTTCTCAGTAGATAGAAAGAAACTCGACAGTAAAAGCACAAGTGGGTTTCTAGAAAGCATTTGATGATTTCTTTATATGTACTATTGGAATATCAACTATTGGAATAAATTAGTTAGGATTATTTTCTCAGTACTGTCTGTATACTGTTTTAGAAAAAATGTAAATAACTGCCATTCATGAAATTATTATCTATTATATTACATTATACTAATTATATTTATGTTATATTATCCTGTATTATATTTATATTATATTTATATTATATTATATTATATTATATTATATTTATATTTATATTTATTTATATTTATTACTTATATTTATATTTATTTATATTTATTATATTTATATTTATTTATATTAAATTATATTATTTATTTTTACACCTCATTCATTTCTAATATTATTAATAAGTTTTCATTTGATCTTTTCATTCCTTAACGGAAAAAACAAAGTGATTCCGAATCTGGATAAATAATACTCCTAATTTGCAGAAAACAATGATGTCAACAGAACAAAATATTGGAAATGAATAAGGTATTATTTTTATTACTACTTTTATTACTATTACTATTATTACTATTATTTTTATTACTATTATTACTTATTTTTTGACTGATAAAAAATGAAATTTATAAACCGTATGGGCATAGATTTAGAATGGCTCAAAGTAATGTTATTCTCAAGTGATATACACCTGAAATAGGAAAAACCTATGGTTCCATTCGTCTGGATTCTTCATGCTTCGATTCTTCATGCTTTGCCCTCTCGGAAGAAAGCTCCAAAAAATGAGTGTCACTTTCTACAGATTGCCTTATATATACAATATATATATATCACCGGTATTGATTGTGCTCAGATTTCTTTCAAAATTCACCGCCTTTTTTTTATTTACTTAAATAGATTCTTTCTTTACTTTTACTAAAAGGTTCATCCTAATAATCAATGAAGTTCGTCAAATGAAAGATGAATAGTTTGTACTAGAATCTTCTTCTAACAGCTCTCATTGCTAGTTAGACTGGCTTCTCTGGCTAAGGATAAGACATCTCCAAGATGATCCAATGCCATCGCTAATAGTAACAGCAGCCATTTTTTTTCCACCATCTAAGTCCATATATCGCTGGTCCCCCTATACGTTCAAAATCTTTCCTGATTGTATCAGTCCAGGTCTTGACTGGCCCTCCTCGCTTTTGACGCCAACCATCATAGGGTTTAGCAAGTAATGAAATATGCGACAACTCCTGTGGTGGACGCTAGAATAAAAAATACTAGAATAAAACATTTAACAAAATTTTAGAGATATTTCTATACATTTCTATATAGCTGAATAAATATGAAATTTTTGCACAAAAATAAAAGTTTACAATCCACGTGCATATCTTCGTTCCAATAACACCACAAATTACACTTCCGTCGGGAACAGCTTTAATAAAATTCACTGGATTATTCAATACACTCTTTATATGAAATCGATCTCGCGCATTCACAGCAATCATATTAATAGTTGGTCTATCTTTAGCTGATATTAAAAGCATATCTTGATTGGGGCCAAATAATTCGACACAGCCTGGAAGAAAATGAATCCATTTCTTAAAATAATAACTGAAATTTAAAATATAATGCATACAAACATTTTATCTAACACCAAATAAAAGAGAAAAGCGCTAGAAATAAAACCAACCTATAGTGGCCCCTTGCATTTCATTTCCTTTATATGACCATACTGATGTACCAGACCTCGTATCAATAGCATTAATACTAAAAGGTTCCTTTGAAGAACTGCCGATTAGTAAAAGCTGCAAAAACGTTTAAGATTTCAAAATAAATATTGAAAAACGAGAATAAACAAAGTGAGTGAATGCATAAATTACCATGAAAATCGTAAAATTTGTAGTTCATTTCGTAATCATTATATATATCAATATATCTTTATGAAACAGTTATCTCCTTCTTCAGTACCATCGAAATTTCCCCCTAAACCGTTAGTAAAACCCACTTAGACCTAAATCCAACTTCGAGGCATTGCTTTACGTTGTCGAAAAAATCGGCCTTAACAACTAACATCCTTCAACATTCCTTCGATGCTCCATTATAGTGCACGGTATTCTTTTGTCAAAACTATTACAACAGTTTTTCTGCATAAAATTGAAAATCGAAAAAACATTACAAATAATTACACGCAGTCATTCGACTACCACTGTCTTAGAAATATCATTCTTTTTCCATTCAAGTAGATAGGTCTTCCATGGCCAAATAAATCGTCTGTGGCCAAACATTGCTGAGCCCAATTGTGATTGAAAATGCCTCGCAAATGCCTCGATAGATGGGAAACAAAATGCAAGTCAATGTGAATAATTCTATTGTCAAAATCAAAGTTAAACATTATTAGAGAGCGGATTTCTTATAATTCTTAATATTTCCTCGAAAATTTCGCATGAAATATATCACTTATGAACCTAAAATCTAAAATTTTATAATTAAAAAAATAAAATTCTATTAATAAAAAAATAAAATGCACACCTCGACGGGTTGGTTAGCCATATTAGAGTTGATGAAAAACGATAATCTCGTGTAGAGTTCGTCGTATTTCTTGAATTTAATCACCTAAAAAAATTCAGTTTGACTTTCTAATTCTTAAAAAAAGTAAATCTACCAGAAAAACTAAAAAGCACGAGGGTCTCTAAAGGCTGCTATACTGAGCTCGAAGCAGCATTAGGTATATATCATTGTGGAGCTTCATAGAGGATAACTCGGCAAGAACTACCGTAGCGACTGCCAAGAGTCCTCACCATTACTGGTTGAACTCGCTCCACCTGGCTTGTCGCATTGGACAATTATGCCATGGGATCCCTTGGCGGTAGAAATACAGCTGAGTTGCCAGCATCACCCGGATTTTTGTACAGGTTTACTCCTACGGAGAATCGAACCTCAGCATCGGCGCTCCCAATTGAGCAACAACCCACTGAGCCATTCTATCCTCTGCTCAATCGCTTAATCAATGGGAAAATAATAAAAACCAAAATCGTTGATGCACCAAATGGACCAAACATAATTCCGATTCGGCTTTATGAAAACGATAATTTACCAACAAATGATTACTAAATGCCGGCAAAATTATATGGTAAACACTAAAAGTCGGCTACGGATATACATGTTTTTTTTTCGAATCGCAACGAGGTCATGGTTTTTATAATATAAGAAACCTAGTGGAGTGCTTCGTAGGCCTATTTTTTATTTCGAAGTGGGGAAATTACTTCAATTAGTTGTTAGGTGATTTCGCAGTAAGTGTTAAACAAGGAAATAGGAATTATTTACTAAGAAAAATGATGCGATTCTTTTAATTATCAGTTATCAGTTATTATCAGTTGTTATCAGTTATTACGTTTAATTATGCTTCACGAGCTCAATAAGAATCAAAAAAGAAATTAGAATAAAATCTTCGGATTGCATTCACTCAGCTGGCAAGTGAGACGAATTTTGCTGGCGAACAATTCGGCGATAAAGTGGAAGAGAGCCATTAGCATCGCCCATGCAGATAGGCTCCGGGTGATACTGGCGACTCACCTGTACTTTTATCGCCAAGTGATTCCCTGGCATATTTGTCCAATATGATAAGCCAGCGGAGCGAGTTTAACCAGTAATGGTGATGACTCTTAAAAAAAAAAAAGAAAACGATGTAGACAGGTTTATTCGTGCCGGAATAGTGGTCCAGCGTGGACTTTCCGAAGCGGGAGCGATTCTGCGGCAATTACTTGTCATTATCGTTATTCCCTTGCTTTTTCGTGAATTCTCTCAAAATTATTTTAGCTATAATCTTATGCCACAGAAGAGGTTTGAACTGCTTGAAGACGGTGAAATTTTCGACGGCGATGACAGTGACGGCGATGGCGAATTTGTGGATGAGGAAGAAATTTCTTCGTATGGTTTTTTTAAAGTTTTTTTTAAATAAAATGCATCCAATTTTATTCACATATTTACATATTTTACATATTGTATCGTAAATTGTTAATATTGATAATTGCGAAGATAATTTTCTTCTCATTATTTAATTATTTTAGTGTAGAAAACTAGAAAGAAATCGAAAATACTATGAAAGAACCATTTGAATAGGGTGAATGGTTCAGTTCAGTTATCCTTTGGGATGAATGGGGTGATTTAAAGCGAGAAAACGAAAGAGTTTCATTCTAGCAATTATTTATTATTTACTGGAAATGATGCATGTTGTTAGGAAGATTTGAATTGGACGCATTTTTTTTTTTCAGCAGTAGGCCAATGAATTCCATTGGTTCTAATAAGGTGGCCGTTATATCAACGGGCGTTGAGGACGAAAATGAAGTCGATAGAATTATCAATGAATTTCGAGTAAGTAAACTATTGTAGGGTAAATTATATTGTGAAACACATAGAAAGATTACTTTCTTCCTTCTTTCAATTGTTACGACTCAATATTAGTATATGAACCATTGTGATGTAAGAAATATAAATCTGTTGATGCTTTTGGTATGTATTCTATTGAAATCTTTTTACCTATTGGCTGTCGTGCGTCGCATAAACGTTATAGTTGCGTATATAACGTTGTGCTCGCTTTCCTCCCTTCCTCCTCCTTTCCTCTTCCAAATAATATCAGCATTTTCGGAAATTGCTTTATATTTTAACATTGTTCTTTAACATTGAGTATCATAGAATGCTAGGGATTTGTAGAAAAATTTAAAATTTAATTCATCTATGAATTCTTGATCGCGCTCATTTTTTCTATTTATTCATTTCCATTTTATCCGAACTTGGCTTGATTTAGAACGTTTGATTTAAGAGAACGTTATGGTCTCACATTCTAATGCGCTGAATAAATGTTCTCGGCCAATAAATAATGAGTCTTTTCCAGAGTGGCAATGCAATTTTATATTTAAATTTTAAAAGAAAATGAAGCTCCCAATTCTTATGGATTATTCCTTTATTCACAACAGATGGCTGCTTAATGATTGTTTTTTTTTCTAGCAAGAATTGTTACAACAGTGCAAAAATCAAATACCAGAGGAAAAGCAAGATGTTGGCATTGATAGTGAAATGGTCGATTCGGAAGAGGATGAAAATACTCTTCGACGAGCTGCTATAATATCGTGCAAAAAAAACAATGTCTTAAATGATGATAATTGTGATGTTGAAGAAGGCGAGATTATTGAAAATGGTGCGTCATCAACAGATGCTTATGATTAGTCTATTAATTAACAGGCAGGCAATCACTTCACTATAGCAGAATTATTTTTTCATATTAACTTCTAGTTTCAGGGCAACAAAGCGAACAAAAAACCACTCATAATTCTTACAAAAAACGTTCGCGAATCTCTATTAGGCATAACCGAATTGAAAAGAAAATTTATAAACGTAATTTTCAATATTAATATGATTTTTTAAATATTTAATTTAATCAAAATTGATTAGATTTAATGCGATTTTTATTTTTTTCAATTCCAATATGAATTTTGAAGTGAATTTCCTCTATTTATACCATATTTTCGATTGATAATTTCAAATAATCAGAAAAAACATTTTTTTAATTTAATAATTTTTTTTCCTCTGCAGGGCGAGATCACCACAAGTATAAGAGCTGTTCAAACGTTGAAATTTCAAATGAGATAAAGAACGAAATAAAATCTTCAAGGTAAAACATCTAAATTCATTTAAACTCATTTAAACGTCTGAAAATTTTGGTTTTCGGTTTATTCATATGAAAGTTTGTTCATAATTTTTATTTTGATTCATCAATTTTCAAAATTTTTCGTAATTATTAAGTTGGGATAAGTTGCTGCATGATACTCGAATGGAAATTGAAGCAAAAGCCACTGATAAAGGCAAAATCTGTGGCGACAACTATGAACAACTTGCTATGGAAATTGTCGATAGCGACGATGAAAGTAATTTTTTGTTATTCTTCGCTTAAAATTGATTAATTGATTTAATTAAAATTTTCTCTTCATATCTTGCTTTCACTTTTTTAATTATATGTTTTTTATCTTAATTTTTTGAATTTGATTCCTTTTTCTGGTTATTATTTCTGTTACTGGTCTATTTTAGAGCAGGATAATTCCATGAATATTTCTTCTAAGCAAAATAGTGAAATGGTTATTGCTAAGGAACAGTCTACTGATCATGAAGATGAAGCTGAAAAACTTCGTGCTGCTTTGCTAGAACAGGTTTTTTAACGAATAAAAGCAAATCAGATGGTTTTGAAATACTTTTTATTGAACTTATTTTCTACCGGCTATTTTTAATTAAAAAATTATTTTTCTAGGTGAAAAAGAAAAAGAATGATACCATGAATAAGGACGGAAATAGTGACAGCTTTAATAACGATGACAACCTAAAATCTATAGAATCTAATAATGTGACTGCTTTTCAAAATTTCAAAGAAATTTCTAATATAATTCCATTCGGTGATGAAATGTTCGTTCTTTTTTTGTTAGATTTTTTTTATTTTTATTTTTATAAAACTTTCTTTTTATAAACAAAAAACTTTTCCCAAGTTAATAATCAATTGAAGAAGAATATTTCAGTTTACCATCTTCTCATATCAAAGAAGTGGCATCTTCGAAGGAAACAAGGATTTCGAAAAATAAATCGGAAAATGGCCAAAAATCTTCCATTAGAGCTTACCAGAAAAATGTACTATTTAAATTACAAAAACATCCTCTGAATTTCTAGCCTCATTTTAAGCATTAAAATAAAAGTTTTTTTATTTTTAAATTTACAAATTTTTTTTACAATTCTTCCTTGTTAAGTTGAATCAAAATCAAAATTCAATGAGGAAAGAGAATGAAGTCGATGATATTGGCCATGTTTCTTCCAGGTAAATTTTTTTTTAACATATTATTTGGTTATCAATCAGATTATTTCAATATAAATTCGGCTTAATTTTGATCTTAACTATTTTCTATCTTATTTCAAGGCGATATTTTTCTGCAGTCGAAAGGCAAAAATTAAAGGAACTTGAAAAGTCGATTGAAGGTGAAAAGATTGAAATTCGGAACATAGAGAACCGTTTATATCGTAAAGACTCTGAAAGAATATATATTTGCCAGAAGCGAGAAAGATTACTGGTTATTTTTTTGCGGAAGTTATAAATTTTATAATTTTTCAACCAAAAGAAAATGAAAAAGAATTCTTACTCTACGTTATAATATAATATAAATTATAATAAATTTAAATTTATTATGTTATAATAATATAATATAATAAATTTAAAAATCGTAAATATAAAAAAAATCGATCGCTGTTATAAATATATTATATTTTCAAAAATGGTTGGTTTTATTTTAATTTTTAGGAACAACTGGAAAATTATTCATATCAAATTGGATTAGTTGAAGGAAAAGTATTTTCCCTGAGGAATGATTTAAAAAGTGCACAGGGACGATTATACAATTTAAAAAAGAAATATGCAGTTGTTAAAGCTGATTTAGCTGATAAAATAACTGAAAGAAAATTGAAAAAAACTGGCGAAAGGCGTTCGGAATTTGGAAAGTATACTACTGCAAATGTACGGAAACGGAAGAGAGTTGGATCTAATGAAATTCCTCAAGATAATGGTAGTATGATGGTTTATCCAGAGCAAATTTCTCACGACCATAGTCTTCCCAAAACAGTTCCAAGCTCGCATTCATTTAATGCTGCTTTATCATCATCTGCTGACAAAGTTAATGAGTGCTCTGATATGATATTCAATGAAAATCCTGTGCATTCTAGCGTTATTGAAAATCTTGGAAATTTTCAAGAATCTAATTTGACATTTGATTCAGAGAAAACTGGTGTTACAGAAGAAACATTTTCGAAATATGCCTTCATGAAATCTACTACAGAGTCATTTGATGAAATGGTTAGTTTAGATAGTTTAACTCATTATTTTCTTATGGTATGGTATAAAATATATCTATTTTTTACAGGCTATAGGAACTGGAGGAGATACATCACAGGCGAACGAAAATATTTTTTCATATTGTCCATCTGATGAGCGAGAAACAAATCAACTAGTGCAGCCTAATTCAACACGAAATCATTATTGCGTTGCAGGAAACGAAAAAAATAGGCTAAAGCAAAAAAAACAGATTGTTACAAGTGAAGAAAATGGGTTAGACTGTGAGGAAATAAGTTCCGAACTGGAAAATAATCCTTTATTTATGTTTAATGGATATCGGTAAGTTTTGAGCAATTCAAAAGTTTTCCAGGCTTTCTAAGAAATATAAATGATCGCAGTAATTTCAATTTAGCTAAGAAATTCAGGTTGTGTTCCACATTTCCTTACGAATTTATTCATCATAAAAGCATAAGTAACAAAATCGATCCGTTGCGTCCACTTTGTCCTTACGAATTGTTTGGCATATGTAAAGACCACGAGTGTGTCTGGTATATTAAATTAATTCTTTTCTTTGGAAAAAATCGAAAATCTCTTTCAAAAGTTCCATCATCATTTAGGGAGAAGTGCATATCATATTGTTTTTAAGGCAACATGTCGAAGATTACATCATCTCCGACGAAGAATTAATTTGTGGCGTAATTGCACATTATCCTGCTCTTTGTCCTCCCGATAAAAGTTTTTGTTAGTAAATTTGTTTTTGAAATTGTGGATTTGTACTGAATTCTCCGAATTCTCCAGATATTGGACGTTTTGCAGCTGAGTATGCCAAAGAATTACTTGAAAATTCATCACAAACAGTTGGAGAGATTATTCGGAATATGCTAAATAGTGTACCTTCATCCAATCGTAAAATAATACCTTGCGAAATGATTGCGAGATGTAATTTACCCAAAGATTTTTGCGACGGTAAGTGATACCTATTTTTTCTCCTTTTATTAGTAATTTGATCAACAAATATATACGTAATGAGTTATAAAAAGAAAATACAAATATATAGAAAAATATAAATTTGAAGGGGAAAAATTTTTGTGATTATTATTTTATATTATTCTTTCTTTCAGAAGAGAATGCGAATGTTGTATATGAAGTTCCAGAGGCTTTCAAAAAGCTAATCTTATCAAATGATGTTTTAATTTAAGGTTGGTATATTTTACAAATACATAACATTTCTTGTTTATTATTAATGTTCATTTATTTATTCTTATCAATTTGTTAGCTTGATTTGTTCATTTCGAGTTATATAAAACTTACGCATTCTTTCATTTTGCTCTTTCTTTGTTAAATTTTATTTATCAAATTTGCGTATATCAACAAAAGGCGAACGCGAAAATGCAAGAAATATCTCAACATTTCCAGTTATTTTCAATGAAAATGGCTTATCTACTTATTTTTATATTAAATATAATTATATATTTTTATAAAAGAAAATAAAATATTAAGAAATGACATTTTTTACGTTTTTCATGTAATATAGTAAAGTCTGCGGTAAAAGAAATATTGGTAGGCTAACCGCATGCAAATTATTATACAAAACGCTTAAAACTCTACTGGTTCCTGCTAATAGAAAATTGCACATGAAGAATGAAACTAAATGCATATAAGATCCATAACTCCAGTACAGAACGTTAGGCCCGTTGCCACAATTAAAGTTCCACTAGGCCTATCTGTCACGGTCGAGGTACCACGGAATATTTGCAGGCTACTCCTGAATGAAATGTCTGAATGTGCAGTTCAGCCAATTTTCTATAGAATTATATCACTGAATAAAGAGTTGGAGTTAGCACTGCTATGGATTGCTGCATATCAAG
This sequence comes from Dracunculus medinensis, assembly GCA_900625125.1. NCBI lineage: Eukaryota > Metazoa > Nematoda > Chromadorea > Rhabditida > Dracunculidae > Dracunculus > Dracunculus medinensis. The sequence goes on from UYYG01001205.1 coordinate 52,511, forward strand.
CAATATTTAAATTGCGGCTTTTGTTTCGCGTCGACTGTTCTCTTCTGCTGCGATATCCTTCCACACGAAGAAGCTGAGTTTTATCATTTCGCGGACGCCCAAAATATTAGGTGTTAAGTGGATTCATTCTCGGCGTTTTTGCTTGAAGGATGAGTATGTGATATCATTTCTCCTTGTTTTTGGATGGTTTATCGTTCCCCCTTCATCTATTGGGAAATATATACAGAGGTTATGAACTCAAACCTGTAGTTTAGTGCCTGGCGTAGAAGGAATTTCCGGGGGTGTTTCTTTCCCTAAGGGAGACTTCCTTGCCAGAGTGTTATCGTTATTCTCAAAATAATTAGCTCTATCATAGTTGTAATAGAGCAATCGTAAGCGATGAGTGCTGCGGAGAAATGAAATTCCCATGAACGTTAGGTTTAGATGACCAGGTGAATCACTAAGGGGCATGGGAACTTCATTTATAGAGAATTGCGAGAAACATGCATTCGGATTTCGTCGCTTTTCTCATTTTATGCTTTTTATTGACTGGGATGATCCAGAGGATGTTTGGCACTCTGGTGCCAACGTTTAATTTGGTGACGATTAACAGCTCTTATTTTTCTCATCTTGAGAAAGTTTATGCGGTTATTTGAGGATGGTTTGACCGATCATCATCGTTTAAATTGAGCGCGATGGTGTTGCTTTTTTTCTTTTTCGAGAACAAGAATAGCAAATTGCTAGACAGCATAAATGAGCAGAAGTACCACAGTGGACGGGGTTCGTTGTGTGGACTGATTTATAGATTGCAAAAAGAAATAGTTTAAAAATGTTCTTTATGTCCCAAAAAAAATATTTTATTGCGATTTCCAGCATACTTCATTTTTGACTTCATTGATCGATGCTCATTATTGTTTCAGGAAAGTAATTCTTCTGAGTTGTTAAAGGCTATGGCTGCACACAAAACTTTCATTATTAAGCGAAAACTCGCTAAGAAGGCGAAACAAAATAAGTTAGTTTATTTTTATATTTGATAAGATAAGAATAAGATTTCAATCTTAAGATCAATCGATCAATTTGCTTGCATAATCTTTTGTGTGTTTCGAAAATTTTTCAATTTGGACAGATGTTTTTTTCATTTTTCGATTTTTCTAAATTTTTTAGGCCAATACCGCAGTGGGCACGAATGAAAGCTGGAAATAAAATTAGGTACAACACAAAAAGACGACACTGGCGCCGTACCAAGCTGAAGTTATAGATGAAGCCAATTCTTTTCATATGTTTTGTTAATTGTTCAAATATAAGTTTACTTCATGTATGAACGCGAATTCTGCATTCCAAATTGTTCTATTGATTTGCAAGTCAGTAAACGGATTTATATTGGGGAAAATTCCAAAATCGGAATCTTCGTTGAATATCTTCATAACATTCGATATCCGATTATTTCCCGTTAAAATCTTATTCATAATTTTAGATGCGTTTATCGACCGGCGTTCCTTTATCCTTTAGTTGTTATCAAAGAAGAAAACAAAAAATTTGCTTTCAGTGAGGAATTAGGAATCACAGGAATTAGATCAAGTTTTAAATGACCGAAAATATGCATAAAATTTAATTAAACATTAATATTATTACTTTATGAGCAGAGCAAATATCTCTAATATTTTCGAAAATTCGTTGAGATTGCAGAATATCAAATATTTCGGGTCGGCTGCGGTTAATAAATTGCAGATCATTAATGCGATTCTGCCAACTGAATGGATCATTTCTTTAGTGTAATAATTAGTAGAAATGCGAATACTTCCTCGTGAGTTGCACGGTTTTTGCCACTCATTTCAGTCGTTTCTCACTTTATCGAAGAAAACAGAATGTTTTCAAAAGTTCGATTTGCGAGGAATGAGATGTGAAGGAAAACATTCACAACTTGAACTGTGGAATCGTCGAACCAAAAGCAAAGAGGGCATTTGGATCACAAGCCAACTTTAAGTAAGAAGTTAATCTCACCGTGGCATTCCACTGCGCAAAGTGGTCCTGGAAAATAGGGGCATAATTTCAGTTCAGTGGATTAGGTAAAGGTAATGCACCTGCATGTTCAAAATGTGTATGCCTTAAAATATGTATCTTCTCCTCCTAACAGTTCTCACCATTACTGGTTAAGCTGGCTCCAAGGACTACAAGAGAAAGATGTTTCCAAACATCTGATGTCGACATTAATAGAAGCCATTCCATCGTCTAAGCCCATATATTACTGGTCCACTTATACGTTCAAAATTTTTCCTGATCGTATCAGTCCAGGTCTTGATTGGTCCACCTCGGTTTTCACGCCACCCAACACAGGGTTTAGCAAGTAACAAAAAATGTATCAATTCTTGTAGTGGGCGAAGAACGCGTCCTAACCAGCGAAGATGATGCTCTATGATCATTATTAATGCAAGTGGCATTTGAACGAAGTTGGCTGCGATCATATAATATTTTATCAGCTCGATGGAGCCGTACCTTAGACGGCTAAGAGTGATAATTCTTAATATCCTCCACTCTCATTGGCCATGTCTCAGAGCCATATAGCAAGATCGAACGGATTACGGTTATATATATGCGGGCTATCGTTTAATGTAATTTCACGACGACTTTATAAAGGTTTCGTCAACCGGAAGAATGCATTTCTAGCTGCCGTGATCCGAGTTGTATTATCATCTTTTACCTATCCATTTGGTATTAGAGTGGACCCAAGAATTTGAAATCGGGCATTTACTCAACTGGCAATAAATTTACAAAAAGAAGCATTTTATCAACTTCTCGCACATAAGACGTTTATTGATCCTGATTCTCGCTGCAGTTTCTGACACGTTATTTACCATTATTTGCATTCCGTCATAACTGTTAGCAAAAAAGACTACATCATCAGCGATTCAAGATTTGTGGTGCGATGTTCTGGACTGATTTGAATATCTCTTGAGTACCAACAAGCAGTGTCCATTATCCAATCTATCGCTTAGTTGAATATTGTAGAGAAAAGGACACAGCATTGACAAATACCAGTTCTTATTTCGAAGGAATTTGTCGGTTTCCCATATGCAAAGACCTGCGCTGACGTACACTCATAAAATGCCTTTATGAGCCCAATAATCTCTAGAACACGGTTATATTCATCACTTTCCAGAAACTCTCTATCAATCGAATCGATGGTGCTACAATCAAGTGATGATGGACTACTGGTATTTGATGGGATGTTCACGCACTCATCTTAGAACGTAAATATTAAAATATATCTACAAAATATATTTTGAGAATAATTTTTTTTGTTGAAGTAAGCGAAGTATAGGCTTAGATGGTTGAAAGAGGACGGGTTCCACTTGATTCCAGACATAGCAATGGATCAGAAGGCTTGGTAGCCAACCATTGATGATCATTGATGATGTTAAAAAAAGAAGGAATGAGCGACAAATCAAGGTAAAAGCTATTTCGACAATAATATCACTTTCTCAGCTTTTCTGGCTAAATTATTTTAAGAAACAAGCAGCAATCAGAAAAACTGAAAATTATTCGAGCATAAATAAATGGATAAAAACATGAATGGAATATTTATATATGAGAAATATTTATTCATATCAACACATTAAAAGGAAGAAGAGATTTCAAATTTTAAGCATTTAAACCAATTAAACAGATTTTCAAACAAAAATACAAATAACTAAGCAAAAATTATATATCGTCCAAATCGTTTCTTCCATCATTCATTCCAATGCATTGCGAACAAAACCATTTTCCTTTCGGAATCTGACTTAAACCAATACAAGCAATATGAAACCATTCAACAGGACATTCCTTGTTATCGCAAGCAACCATACATCCATATGATTTCTAAGTTATTATAATAAATATTTATATGAATAATTTTTCAGCCATATCTTCTTTGAATTTCTAATAAAAATAAAAACAGAAAAGAAACATCTCTTTTTCCTTTTATTTTATTGGTTATTTTACGAGTTATGTCTTATCATGCTTCAGATAGCGCTATAAATGTTAGGTTCCTATCCCTTAAAAATAAAACTATTATTAAATTCAGATCTTTACTGGAGATTTTCCAAGCTTTACAAACTTTAGCGAAATTTCACATAAAATAAAAAAACCAGCACATTAATATTCATAAAACTATTCGAAAATACTTAATTCAGTACCTGATTACATATACACCAATTACGCTTATCATTGTCGTGATCAGACTCATCACATTCCGAAGTTTCATCAGCTTCAGGATGCTGAGATGGGGTACGACGTTCCTGCCGTTGGATCGTATCCTTTATCATCTCTTGGACTCTTGGAGTAAGCCTGCATAATAAGATGAAAGTGAAAGGAGCGAAGAAAAAAAAACAACCAAATGTGAAGTAACTCAAACTGACTTCCTTGGTCTTCCATGGCGACTCTCAGGTCCAGCGAATGAAAGCATCGATGAAGTTGATGGAATATTTGGAGAAATACTAGATGGACTTCCAAACAGTGCTGAAGGTGTGACCTAAAATAAGCATAATTTAATTAAAGATTATTAATGGAAGGAAAGATAAGATAAAAATAAAAACTTAATCTGATGAAAGCAACAAAATGTATCAAAAAACCCTTAAAAATTAGAACTTTTGCTGACTGCTTAGTTTCTAATGCTTAATGCTTAAAGGTATTTTCTTACAAAATTAGCAGAGGAAAAAATTAAAAAAATTATTTGAAAATCCTAATTATGTAATTGTAAAGTTAAATAATAGGCGAACAAAAAATTTGACTTACAGACATTGTTGTAATATTTCCGATATTTCCGGTATTACGATCGGCTCCTAAAATTTATGCAAATTTTTATTTTATACTAAATGAACGAAAAAATATTTATAAGGAATATCAATGATTATGGATGTTAACGAGAATATACCTTTTTCAGCATTTTGCGGAAATGACATCAATGTAGGTGACGATAAAGTACCAGACACATTACTCGTTAACTTACCCAAACCCCGTTTCTGGAAAAAACATTATTTATTTATGATCAATTGTCGCAAAAAAAGATTATTTTCCAGAAAATTTTCAAATAATACTCTTTGCATCTCGGACATTTCTCGTTCAACATTAGCAAGAAGACCAGTGATACGACTTTCTATAGCATCATCAGCTTGTATATGGTTGTTAGTCCGATCACGATTCATACTTAATCTTGCATCGGATTCACTTGAACTACTAGCATCACCTGTAGATTAAATAAATATACTTGGTAACATAGCTGAAAACAAAGCTGAAAAAAAATTTAATATTCAATTAAATTAACTAATCTATTACTCTTTCAACTATTCTTTGCTTAATGCCAAATATCAAATAATTATCAAATAAGTGAATCAAATAAGTAACCAGCAAAGCCATCATTTTTTGAACTTTCCAGGCCATTTACAATTGATGGCGAATTCTGAGTATTTTCCCTTGCTCTTTTCCGTCCTTCAAATTAATTTTTATTTATTCAAATTGTCAGCTTTGCAGATTCAAACGTAATTTATCATTTAAGATCATTTAAAATAATTAATACAACCAATGCAGTAAATCTGGAGTAAATCTGTCCAAAAATCCGGGTGATACTGGCGACTTACCTGTATTTCTGTCGCCAAGGGATTCCCTGGTATATTTGTCCAGTGCGATAAGCCAGCGAAAAGGTTAACCAATAATGGTGACGACTCTTTAAAAAAATATGTAACCAACTAATCTATCTAGGATTCCTTATTTCAACTATATTTTTTAAAAATAAAACCGTTAAAAATATTGAAACTTGCGTTCTTTTCGCTGAAGTAAGGCAGCACGTTCTGCATCATAAAATTCTGCAATTGAATATATATTTAAAATAAGAGAAATTGATAAAAATAACTGATAATTTAAAAAGTTGCATACTTTTTTCGATTTGTTCTGTTATTCCCGGATTATCGGCTTCCAGTTCATATTTAAAATGTAAAATTTCTTTACTGAGCTTCTTGCTGTACTTTTCTAATAAATTACATAATCCATCGGCAATTGCTACTTTTTCATTTGATAATGCACGCATTCTAGCGTATTCCTTAATGAAAATTGACCATAAAAATTTCAAAATAGAATAGCGAAAATTATAATATTACACTAGGAAATATTAAAAAAGAAATTGTATATAAAATTGGACCTCTTTTATTTTTGCTTTTCGCCGATTTCTTTCTTCTTGAGATAAACTTGCCCACTGCTCAAACAAATCTTTATTTGCTCGATTGATTAGTTCCATCCCTTCTGAAATTTTCACTGGTTTAAAAAAGAATTACAATTAAATATTAGGCGATATTCAGAATATTATTATCTTGATGAAAGGAAATCTTATTATTAGGTTTAGATTTAAAGCGAAATCCACGGACCAAACTATATTTCCAGAAAACGATGCATATTGTTGAAATAATAAACGATGTATAAAAAGATGAATCTAAAAAGATGAAATAACTTTGCACTGTAGCGTCCAGGTTCCGCATCTCTGCCAAACGATCGCGTACTTCTTGAGGGAGGTGCTCGATTACTAAAAACAACGAATTCATTCCTTTAATATTACAGACGAAAAATCTTTCATTATAAGTTTATTCAACAAAAAATTCGCAAAAAATGTGACTTATATACACTTAAATCTCAATTAAAACATGATAAATGATAAAATGATAAAAACTAACATTCTAAAAAATCTTCTAAATACAACATATCAAACTAATTGCTCTAGTCGAAAAGCCGAAACTTCAAAAGTAGAAATACATAATTCGCACTTTGCTCGTCACTATAAATACAACACTGCCCAGTATGTTGATCGCCAGCAGAGAATAAATTAAGTCGTTTGAAATCGTTGAAAGCTCAGCACCAATACCTGACTTCTTTAAATTCCATTATTTTCATAGTTTACTATTTCAAATCCGCTTATTCCTTTAAAACATTCCAGCATTTGAATATTTCAGCTGTATTTTTCCATTTCGTAAAAAATTTAACTATGGAACTATGGCTTTAAAGTTATAACATTTCGATGCTTCTATCTTATTAACACGAGAATACAACTTAAGCTTTTCGTAAAAGCTAACTTGCTGTTTATTTCTTATAACTGAAACGTTTTTCCGAACAGAATTTGCCAGAAAAATTAAAAATTTAATAAATTGAAATAAAATTATAGCAAGATACTCAGAACATTATTTTATGGAATAAAAAAGTATAAAAATATGACGTTTCCGATGAAATAAGGAAATGAAGGCAGACCTTGCAGCAAAACTGACTTTATTTTATACAATAATTGGTTTCACTAATTAATAATGGAATTTATTTTATCAATTAATTTCACATCTTCAGTGATGACTGAAACTCTCGAAACCGATTTTCAATTTTTATTTCAGTTATAGCTATATATATGAAATCCACTGCTCTAACGATTCACATTAATCGAAAGGTTCGAAAGTATAATTGATAATCGGATAATTTCTAGGATCTTCGAATGGATATGCTCGATAATAGTCCAATGAATACTGTTTCGGCATCTGAAATTTATCAATCATTTACCAATCAAATATAATTTTTAAAAAAATTGATTAAATAATTTGTCAGCACAAATTTCGTCTTGAAATTCCCTGTTTCTTACCGCAAATGAAATAGACAAATAAACTAAAAAGAAGAAAAACAAGGGAAAAATAACGATCAGATTCATAACATCGTAATTTAAAAGTAGACAAAGAAAATAAGAAGATCATTGAAAACATGGCAAAAAGTCTAATTCCAGTACAAAAAATATTGAACGATCTTAGTTTCCAATTTTCAGTAAGATTACATAATGATTTAAAAAAGAACCATTGGATTTTTCCATCGATATGGCAAGATTTCTCGTTGAGTGACGAACCATATAATCAATAAAGTGGGCACCAATACACGTAAAAGTAGATATAAATTATAAAGTCTAGAATAATTACATAATGAAACTAATAAATAAATAAAAATATTAAATATTATAAATAAAAAAATATTATTATAAATATAAATATTATTAATATTAAATATTAATAAAATTTTTTAGTATAACAAAATAAAATAATATCTTTGAAACTTATGAGAATCTCTTCAATTTGTATTATCGATGGAAAAAAAACTAACGGTCTGAATTCTTCTTCGTCCAAACCAGTATATGCAATACGATCCGGTCGATATCGCATAGCATCTATTGAAACCTGAAATGAGGAATATTTTAAAAATATAAAGATTCTCAGCAAAAAGAATAAATTTTTTTGTACCTTGAAATAGATTGCACGGAAATTATCAAAACTAAAATAAATTTGAAAATATGGATGAATATAATATAACGGTCGAATAATTAAATAAAAGCTTGATCAGTCACCAGTTTAATGTAAATAATACGAAACTCGTTTCGTTTAATAAATAAAATACTGATATAGTACTCATACTGCAATATTTATAAATCATAAATGCATCACCAGTAAGTTCTAATAAATGCATCACCAGTAAGTAAATTTTAAATTCTTTTTTATACAAATGGCTAATGTAATTCTCTAGCAAAATCATCCTGGAATAGCTATGAAATTAACATCAAAAACAAAATTTAAATATTTATCTGAACTTTAGTATGTAGCCCCGTTATCTAATTATACATAGAGGTTTTAAAAGACTTAAGATCTTATATTTAATAGTTAAACGATTTCAATAATTTTCTATAATTAATAATTTTATTTTAATTATTATTTATTAATATATTATTTTAATAATTTTTAATTAATAATTTTTTGTTAAGCATAAATTGTATTCGAAAACCTTTATCCTTTTCCAATCCAAAGATTTCTGGACTGCTTGAAATTATAAAAAACCAATAGAGCATCATCAATCACTAATTACGCCGACAGAGTTTAAATGAAGGAATATTAAACCATAAATAAAGAAGAAAAGTCTATGTATTACAAAGATAATACAATTTTGCACTTTCGTAAACTGATATTGCTTATTGATTCTTTCTCATACTGCAACTTGCCTTGGTTCACTGTTTTCAGTAAAAAAATAAAATAAAATAGATAAATAAGCCAATGAAAGTGGAAGATATTCGGAAACTATTTCCAGTCAGAACAATTTATTCACTGAGAAGAGTTTAGCATGTGATATCCTCACTAGAATTCCACCTGCATCAGTAACAAAAAAAACAAAATGCGTCATATATACTGAACAAGTGACCTTCTTTATTACCCATCTGCATATCTCACCAGATAACAAACCTTATAATGAATACAGCATGAATCAGATCGAGAGATCTGGAAACATTTCACGACCAAAGACACAACCTAACCAATAATAATGTCTACTGCTGGAACAAAAAAAGATAAGTATTTAAGCTAAACAATCGAGCTTTAAATGGCCAGTTAGTTGATGACTCCGAAAAGCTAGATAATCGCATGGCCTAGCACCGATGATATTTATTACCTATTACTATTATCCATTATCGATGGCGCAGTTCAATATATTATATTGTTCAATACATACAGCTCAATATATTTCCAAGATCTGAGCAAAATAAATAGTAACCAACTCAACCATATTGCAATCAATTAATAAATAAATAAATTAAAAATTACCATTTCACCCCAATTTCTTCGATAGAATGGATAACTCCAATTTTCATAAGGATCTTTATGATCATAAGTGACGATTCCAACATCAGGGTAATCACCAGCATATCTGACATGTTCTTTGTCAATTGGCCTACAAATAATAATTGACAACCATCTTCTCTCGAATGTCACATATATTAATGCTAAAAATTATATTGATCTTCACGGCACATCCCAGCAACTGGCGTATTCACCAAATTTTCCTGACTGATGGTGGCAAAAGCGAGAAATATCAAGACTGGAACGATCAAAAAAGATTCTCAATGGAGGGAATATGGAGATATATGATTTCTCAAATTCAGAGATGGAGCGGATAGATTTAGAGACCTCACTCTTGTAGCCATAGATGCAGTGGTTATAATGAATATTAAGGTGAAATTACAGTAAAATAAAGAAATAATTATTTCTTTAGTTTGAATGAAAATATCAAAGAAAAAAATTAATTGAATTAAGAATGTGGAATCTAAAATGAATTTTAGAAAAACTTTTCATTTAAACATTCAGAAAGTCTTACTTATAGTCTTCTGGTCTCATTCCATATTTTATTGCTGCAGCTTTACGATCCTCTTCTGTTTCTGGATAAAGCAAACTCGGTTTATAATCACGAGGATAGAAACCTTCATGAATAACTGGTCCACGAAGTGCTAAACAATTTCACAATTCATTTTATTTATAAAAATTCATTTAAAATGGCATAAATTACACCATTTTTAGAAACCTGAAACTTTCATGAATAATTGGTCCATGAAGTACTACACAATTTAAAAATAATTTAATTATTTATAAAAAATCAATTAAAATGGCAAAAACTACACCTTTTAAAAAAAGGAAACCACCATTTAAACCGACAAAGAATCAATAAATGCGGTTTCCTTAAATATTCTTTCTAAAAACAAACCTCAATTTCCCTTTAAAAAGTTTTTCGCCATACAAAATGCATAAATGACCGTGGATGGCCAAAGATTTGGCCAAAATATTTCAGTTAACTCAATATACTCAAGGTGTACCAAATTTGGAAAGGGTCACAGGTAACGGCAGCTACGATAATTTTGATCTTTTTTAATCTTTTTTTTAGAGAAAGATTTTTTAATAGAGCAAATTTAATAAATAAAAGTTATTTCAAAAAATCTCAGAAGCAAAAAACAATATCAATAAAATTCCTGGATAAAGGATAGATATCAGGCTGAATTCTTCAAATATGGCTTCATGCTACTCATCATCCTTTCCTTCGAAAAATGCATTCAATAGTAAAAGAAAATGTATTCAAACCATGAGATCTTTCTTTACCCATGAAAAGTATACGTCCTAAACCAAACTAGACTAAATCCGTGTAAATCCGCTGACCAAACAATGAAGCTAGAAAACTGGGCGTTCTGAAGCACTCAATATTTTATGGAGAGTTATGATATATTAAGCTATTTTATCAACACAAATCATAGATATATGGCAAAATGTATTCTTTCACTGAAAAAATTGCTACCAACAGCTTTTTTTTCTATATTCAATTAATCGCTTTTCGCCACTAAAATGTTTGCAGATCAACCGAATTACAACATTACAGATCTTGAAAGAGATGATAAAATCCTTTCTTCTGACAGAATAATAACGAATAATAAATAATAACGAAGAATAACGGATACTATACCGCAGTTTAAAATAGAGTTTGATAGCCAACATCTCTTCAGTATAAAAAAAAAGGTAAAAGTAAATTACAATTCTGAAAGGTGCTACTGAAAAGGTAAAAGTAAATTACAATCTATGAAATTACAATTCTGAAAGGTGCCACTGGAATGTTTTCTTTCGATGAAACTTTCGTGAAGCTGCGAAATCAGCATTAAAACAAAATCTCACACTATCTCACTAAAGTACTCAATACTACCAATGAAACTGGAAGATGAAAAGAAGTTATCCACTTTAAACTTTATTTTCCACGAAGCACTATACGCACTCGCCGAACGGCTAATATTTTACATCATAACATCGATTAAGATATGAACAAATAGCATTGACATAAAGAGATGCTAGTTAGACCACACTTTTCGCTACCAACCACTGCAATTTAGCACATAGCTTATTATAATATGCCAAACCTTGTAATGTATGGCATAAAAAATCAGAAGGCTGATTTCAAGTCAATGATTCAAACGAAGAGATTCTAAAAGTATAAACAGCACAGCGTTGTACAGATTTATTCAGTGGAAAAAAACAACTGTTTCTATTATTTTCAAATGTGATATCACAACGAGAAGCTTAAAAATGCTTCACTGTTTCAGCTAATGAAATCGTTTTAATGATATTTTCTATTAGAATAAAGAAGAAATGGATAGATTTTATAAAAAATAATTAGAAATAATTAATTATTAATTAAAAAATAATTAGGTAAACAAAAAATAATACCTTGAAGAGCTGCAGAAATATTGAAGTGACGAAATTGAATGCTGCTGCATTGTTTGCATAAAAATAATTTAGCAATCATTTCCACACTAAATGAACTAAATATTTTATTAAAATTAAATTAGAAATTAAATTAGAATTTAAGTAAAATTATTTCAAAAATTCCGGATTTCTTAAAAATCTGACAATTAAAAAAATGACATAAAAGACAGTAAAATAAAAAAATATATAAATAAATATATAAAATATAAATAAAATAATATAATAATAAAATATATACAATAAATATATAAATAATAAAAATATAAATAATGCATAAAAATAAATAGCCTCCAAGGCTCCAACAAGATAGGCAACGCTACAACGAGTCCCACGGACCCCAAAATGCGGCCTATTTCCCCACCACCGCGAACCTACATCACCTGTTCAAATATTATAAAATTTCTTTATGGCAACGAAGATTTGCAAGACGAAATTTGCAAAATCTGAAGATATGTTCCACTCAAGACCGAGATTTTCATATATAACAGCTTTATATTTCTCATTTGTTAATGAATTTGAATATACTCCTTTGTTTTGTCGTTCAAAATTTGTAAAATTTGTAAAATTAACAAAAAAATAAAAAGAAGAATTTATTATAAAGCTGATTTAGAATTATTATTTCTATTTGGATCATTTGTTTTTAAATTTTATTTTTGAATTTAAATTATACAGTAAACCGTTGTTTCATTCGTTGACAACTCGTTTTTTTATTTTTACTTATTTTCGTATTTTATAGTTTTTATCATTTGGCGGGGGGTGGCGGGGAGGGGGGAGAGATGGGGGAGGGGTCGTTCATTTAAGCTTAAAATTAGAAATTTAGTCGTCGTCCATTTTATCCTTTGCTTGGCCATTAGGAAGGTGAGGAGCTAAGCCAGCATCTCTCTTCAATAAATTTATATATTTGTGCTAATAAATTCAAGTAAATTCGAGAGTGACTTCTATTTTATTTACACTGATTTGAAGCTAATTCTCGCTGAAGTTGTCGTCCGTTGATGCGATTCGCGGCTGGCGAATAGGCCATCTTCGAATTTGCTTCCATGATTTTTGTTGCAAATCCTCATTTTCCTAATTTTTTCAAACAAACAAAAAAAACAAAAAATTGCAAGAAAAATCGGACTCATTGTCAGTGTGAACGAAACGAAAGTCTTTTCATCTTATATGCAAGAAGCTGATAAAATGTCTCTTTTTGTAAATTCATTGCTGATCGAGGAAGTGGCCGATTTTAAATACTTTGGGTCCACTCTAATACCAAATGGCCAGGCAAAAGACGATATTATAGCCCGGATCACGGTAGCTAGAAATGCCTTCTTTTGGTTGACGAAACCTTTATGGAGTCGTCGTGAAATCACTATAAAAACGATAGTCCGCATCAATATAGCCGTGATTCGTTCGATCTTGCTATATGGCTCTGAGACATGGCCAATGAGAGTGAAGGATATTAAGAAGTTATCTTCCTTTGACCACTCTTGTCTAAGGTATATTTTATGGATTCGCCAAGCAGATAAAATTGCACTTTATACCTTCGTTTAGATACCACTTGTATTAAAAATATTAATAATAATATAGTAATATTAATAATAATAATATCACAGAGTGTCACCCTTCGCTAGGACTATTAGGACTGTTCTTCCTCTCCCACCACAAGAATTGACGCATGTTTCATTACTTGCTAAACTCTGTGTTGGGTGAGTCAAAAGCGAGGTGGGCCAATCAAGACCTGGACTGATACCATCAGAAAAGATTTTGAACGTAAAGGTGAACCAGCAATATATGGACTTAGACGATAGAAAAAGAAATGGCTTCTGTTACTGCCGACGATGGCAGATTCTTAGAAGCGTTTTACCCTTGTAGCCATTGGAGCCAGCCTAAGCAGTAATGGTGAGAGCTGTTAGAAGAAGAAAAATGTTTTTCTGTAAGAGCGTCCTTGATTTCTGATTAGGCTGTATCCGTTGACTTATCAGCAGATTTTCCGAGCAGTTCATGCAACATAGGCGAATCGCTGTCGTCACTTCGATTCTTGAAAAGCAGGCTTTATTGTTTTTTGTTTCTTTGTTTTTCAAAATTTTTATTTACCAAGTTATTTTATTTATTACGTATAGTGATAATTACGTATATCGTAAGGTGAAATCTAATTTGATTAAAATTTCAGTTCAAAAAAAAAAAACTATGATAAATCTTATTGCCAAAAATAAATTGCCTCATTTTTTATTATTTATTTTAATAATAATTATTCCATTAATCTCTTCGGGTCGAATTCTTCTACTTGTCGATAATCTTTATATTAAGGAAACGCATTCAATATTTATTAAATCTCTTGAGGGTTTTTTTTGAATATATTAAAAATATTAAAAGATATTAAAATATTAAAAATAATTTGTTTCAGCAAAAATTTTCGATTTTATTTTTTCTACTAAATTAGCAAAAATAAAATTTTAATATGTTTCAAAATTTTGAAATGATTTTAATTTTTTTATGCAAAAATTAAATATTTACATTTGAATTATATTGTGTTATATTAAATGAATTAAAATTAAAATTTATACCTGAATAACTAAATAAATTCACAACTGAAAATTTTTTTAACAGATCGTGGGCATATATTAACGATAAAAGCAGCTGATGATCAAACGTTATCATTATCAAAATATGGCGAAAGCCTTTATGATCATCTTATCATTTTTGCTCCTGGTGTTGATGGTTAATTTTTATTTCTCCGATTTATAATAATAAACATTTATGGTAATTTTGACAATTGACAATTTTGATGGAAATATTAATTTTATTTAGAATTCGGTGGAAGCATAAATGTTCGTGAAATAGTGTCATTTATTGATAATGGTGGAAATGTGCTAATAACAGCAGGTAATCGTGTTGGTGATGCACTTCGTGATCTTGCCGCAGAAAATGGTTTTGAATTTGATGAAGATGGAACAAGTGTTATTGATCATCTTAATTACGATGTTGCTTTGGTATGTTTGATAGTAAAATAGTTGGAAATATCGGCTGTAAAACGGTTAAACACTAATCGTTAGGCGACATTAAAGTATTATTTTTTTTTTGGCTATGAAGCGAGTAGTATGGATTCATTCCCTATCTTTTTAAGATTCCCTATCTTTACAAGATTAAAATATATTATTAAAAGTTGATTGCTGATGACAGTACTTATATCTCTATTCCCAGATGTCTTTTCGGTAACTCTTGTCAAAAAAAAAAAGAAATAACGGTAAAGTTTGTAAACTTTCTTGGATTCCATGATTTTTATTCCTATTTTATTTCTATTTAATTTGATTTCTGTAAAAAATGCTTATATATTTTATTATATATATTTATATTTATATATTTTATATTTTATTATATATATTTTAATAATGATAAAATGAATTTCAATTTTATTTTTTTATTATTACTGCAGGATGAGGGTGATCATACGACCATTGTAGCAGAACCTTCTCAACTAATTGCTGCACCATTAATTGTTGGAGAAGGCAAACAACATGCTCCTATCCTGTTTCGTGGAGCGGCGCTTGTTACTGACAAATCAAACCGTTTACGTCTTGAATTACTTACAGCTTCTACTACGGCTTATTCTTTTAATCCGCAAAGCAAAATAGAGGAGGTATTATTATCGTTATTAACATATTTTGTTGATTTTTTCCCAGCGGAGTTTGGTCTAGGAGAGCTAATTAATCTTCTGGTATATATGCCCCATGCTTGTTTAGGAAAGGGATTTATTTTTTAACAAAGCAAAATAATAGAGAAATATTGTAAAAAGAAATTAGCAATATGAAATGAGTTATAGAACAGAATAGTTTATCTAAGATGATGTGAGTGGTGACTTTTTTTTTAAAAGTAGATACACAGGAAGCAAAGATAATGTCACTACTGATAATGACAACTTGTTCCAGTAGTTTTTTTATTTGAAAAAATTATGAGAAAAGATAATGGCCATGTAGGTAGGCTCATTTATTATTCCATTATTCCTAGGCTTATTTCATTTCAGTCCATTACTCCTAGTTACATTAGCATTTACGCTTAAGTTCTAACTTTTTAAGTTGCAGTTTAATATCATTAATATCCAGGTAAAATCTTTTTAGCGAAAATCAGATCTTGTTTGATTTTTCTAATCCCACGTAAAAGCAGATTGCATGCAATACAGTATGTATGACTTCACTAATTTATTAACTGTGGGATCAGAGTTTAGATGATACAAGAAATATTCTACTTATTTCAGGCATATTTGCTTATCAAAGGAATGAGGACTTGATTAGATCTAATAGTCTTTAAATTTTTTTTAAATTTTTTATTAAGTTTTTTTAAGATCTTAAATTTGAAAGGAGTATTATCTCATAGTTTTGTAACGAAATAGTAAAAATGCCCCTTTAGTCACCTAATAGTGCTTCCAAAAGTTAAATACTTTTAGTATCCGTCTGCTGTCGGTAAGTCAACAATATTGGTTGGTGCATTACAAGCTCGAAATAATGCTCGTGTTGTTTTAACTGGTTCTTTGGCTATGTTTAGTGATACTTTTATAAACGCGAATATTAAGAAAGTTGCTACAACAGAGTTCGTTCCAGTTTTTTTTTGCTTAGAGCACTTAACATTCCTAGCTTAGCTGTCGCCACTGTTTGCTAGAGTGAGAACCTTTCTTTGCCAGAGAGTTTGCTTGAAGATGCAAGTACATATAGGTCTCAGTTGCCTTTGAATTTTAATTTCAAAGCTCCTCGTCAATGAGACAAAAAGCAATGGTCCATGTTATTTAACCTTATCTAAAATACATACAACGGATAATCAAGATTAGGTGTTTAATTTATTGGTAAATTTACATTTTAAAAATTATTTTAAATAATACGTCTTTTATAGATCAGTAAAAAGTGGAAACCTTTATTTTATCACTGAATTAAGTAAATGGGTTTTCATGGAGAAAGGTGTACTGCGTGTAAAATCTGTCAGTCATCATAAGGTGAATTGTTATTCTATAGTTTGTTCGTAAAAATTCATTAATTTCATTAATTTTTTATTTCATTAATTTCATTAATTTTTGGGAGGAGTTTTCAGATTAATCAAAAAAGTCCTCCTCGGGAATATACAATTATGGATGAAGTAGAATATTCGATCGAAATAGAAGAGTTAAAAGGTGGTAAATGGGTGCCGTTCAAAGCGAATGATGTGCAGTTGGAGTTTGTTCGCATTGATCCATTTGTGCGAATAAATTTGAAGGAGAATAGTAGGATTTTATATCAAAATTTCTTGATAAATAATGGAAGATTATTCTTCTATTTTTTTTTATTTGATTTTATTTAAATTTTCTTCTTTTGTTAATAATCTGATTGATCTGATCATTTTTTTTTATAGTGAGTAATTTTGTAATTTTTGTATTTTTTTTACAATTTTTACAGATGGAAAACTTAGTGCTCGCTTTAAATTACCTGATGTCTATGGAGTTTTTAAATTTTTTGTTGATTATCGACGTATTGGTTTCACTCATCTTGTTGATGTACAACAGGTAGGATAATACATTTTTATATAAAAGTAAATTTTCTTGGCAATTAAGTCGCTTCAGCGGCTCACAACATGGGATCGATCCTTATCTATCCTAGTTGATAAATGCTTTCATTGCGTCTATAATTTTCCCCAAATAATTGAAAGGGTGATGATGGTGATTAGGAAAGACAGAGAGTGTTGATATTTATGATTAGTTCACATCTTTATTGTTCTTTTTTAATTTTTTCATTTTTTTTCATTTTCTTCAATTTTAATTGAAATTAATAATGTCGTTTGATTTAAGAAATTTTGCATAATGAAAAAATTTAAGGTATCGGTACGCCCACTGCAACATACAGAATATGAAAGATTTATTCGTAGTGCATATCCGTATTATTTTTCTGTATTTTCAATGATGGTTGGTGTTTCCCTTTTTTCATGTGTGTTTTTGTACCACAAAGAATTGCCAAAAGAATATAAGAGCGCCTGATTACAAGAATCACTATTAATAAAGGTTTTTTACTCTTCATTTTTTATATGTTTTATATATATTGTTTTCGTAATGATCATTGATATTTGATTTGGTAAATTTAACTTGTTGTTAACTGAAATAAATTGTTATCTAACTAATTAGCGTTATATTTGTGATACTGGATTTTGGGTTCATTACTGGGTTCGTCGATTTTTTCATCTCTGTGATTAATTTATTTTTTTTCATAGATAAAATTAAAAATTTATTTCAAAATTTAAAGCTTTACATTTATTTACAAACATACAAACGATTCAATTCAATTTTTATTTCGATACAAATAAATTTCACTTATTTCGTGGAATTAGTTCCGTCATGGACAGACAACGAAATTTTTTCTATAAATTTTGAGAAGGAATAATGCAGAATTTACATGAATGATGAAATTTCAATTTCATTGATTATAAGATGGAAACGAAGGAAACTTGGATTAGTATCAGTTATATCAATAAAATATCAATTTTTGGAAAGTAATTTGAAGAGAAACAGTTTACTATGGCGACAAATAAGAAATATACACCTTTTTTTAAAGAAAGATATGAAAATAATTAACGGAAATTACGAATTACTTTTCGATTATTTAAGGCAGCGTTTATACAAATATAAAACGAAGAATATACGAGGTATGTAGGGATGAACTATGAAGTAAAATTTTAGGAGATACCTGTTTTTAACAATTAGTATTTTCTAACATTGATACTGGTGCTGCTGGTCGTTTTATTAGTTTCTTCAAGCGTGCTATCTCTTCGTTTGCTTTATCCAAATCATCACACAATAATGATTGTCTAAAAAATTTTATAGTAAAAATTGGCGAGATTGTTGAAAAAAATCTGAAAGGATTTTTCTATCCGCTTTAACTATTTCAATGTTTTATTTTCTAATATAGCGTCAGTTCATAAGGCTAGAAAATGAATTGTTCTTATAGGTAGTGGGACGAAACCAAACCAGAAATATTAGGTGTAGTTCGTAAGGTTTTTGAAAATTGTTCTAGCAAATGGTGGAGGTAATCAAAGTAGAAACGGTAAACGATATTAGAATGATAAATTTTTTCACTAGTTGCTTAATTTTTATTTCAGTTTAATTTCAGTTTTTTATGAAAATATTTTATAAATATTTTAAATATTTTAATATTTTAAAAAATTTATGCAATAATGAGAAACCTTTCTTTTAATTTTTTAATATCAGTTCGACATGTAACATTTTGTTTTAATAAATCCATTTTTTCAATTTTTAATTTCTCAACATCCATTAATAATTCATCTAATCTTTTTATCTCATCGTCATGTAATGGATATGTACCATCAACGCAAAGTGTACACGATAAACGATTCGATTTTGATAGCGGTAAATCTATTGATGACATTGATTCCTGAAGTAATTTTTCTAAAAAAATTTTTCTATTAAAAAGATATGGAAATTTTTTTCTAAAATATTTTTAAATCCTCGCTTGTTTCATGTGATCATTATCAGTTTTTCGTGCAGAGATAAAAATAAAAAAGGAATTAAAAATTAGTGGTAATAAGGCGACATACTAGGCCTGTATCTGAATCATGTTCTATTTCACTGCTATCAACACTCGATAAATCCCATTCTCGTTGAAATCGACTTAAAAAAAAACTTAATATTTTAATATATTTATCATAAATTCACAAGTGATTTAGGGCAAAAAAAGAGAACTCAAACCTGATTCCAACTCGAGATTTGCCTAGAGAGTCATTTGATTCATACAATTTTTTACTACTGTTTTTACTATTGCTTGACGCTTGTAATACCATGCTTCCGCTACTTGCTTGCTCATCTTCAAAAGAATCCTCTTCATACATCGATCTAAATTAATTAGTTAAATTAAACCTAAAATTACGGGAGAACCAATTAAAAAGAGACGGAGGTACAGGTGGGTTCCAAGCATTCATTCATATTTTACTTGTAATGCTAGCTGTACTACTGCAACGAAAAGGGATCGGATCCGTGAACCTTGTCACTAATTTTTTTGATAGAAATGAAATGATAGAACAAAAATTGAGAATTGGAAAATAAGATATTAAAAAATAGCAGTTAAATATTAGGAAATTAAAATATTCACCGATTTCGTAAATTAATTTGTCGTGAATATTTGCCATAATTTGCATTTTTTAATATCGTTTCTGCATTTGGACACGATTTTCTATTAAATCGTTGACTTGGACTACTCAAATCCGAACCCGACGATGAACGATTTCCGCTCTGATTGACGTCGTGAGATACGGATCGCGATCTTTAAAAAATATAAATTGGACTTTTTTTCTAAAAAAAAAAAAAAAAAAAAAAAAAAATCAAATTGGTCTAATAATTTTAAAAAACACCTTCCAGTAATGGCTTTCTTTACTGAATATAAAAATCCATGTTGGTGATTTGCGGTTGATTCTAATAGTGGTAAACCATAAAATTGTGCTCGTTCTTTCAAATTAGCATATAAGGTATCAAGTAATGAACAACGAGTCCTTCCCTCAAATGAAATAACTAATAATTAAAAAAAAAAAAAGAATTAAAAGAAAATTTTAAAAAAATGAAAAATAAATAGAAGAATCGATCTAATTTGTTTTTATTTTAAAATAAAATTTATTTTTTTATTTTTTTTTAAATTCGTTAATTTAAATTAAAAATATTATATTTTATATTTGTTTTATATTTAAATATTTTATATTTGTAAAATATTATATTTATAAAATAAAGATTTATTATTTTTATATTTGTAAAATAAAGAGAAATACGAAAAATAAACTTACAGCTAATTTGGAAAATTTCTGAGATTTGTAAGCAGCGTTTTCAGCATTTATTAATTTTGTTAATAAAAAAATACGAAATTCTTGACCTTTGCGAAATATTGATGGTGCAGGTAATGTTGGACCAAAGAATGGTACATCATCACGAGCTGTTACCGATACCTTAAAATTTTTCGCTATTTTTGTCGCAATTTATAATTTAGCATTTTTGAAATGAGTTAACTGTAGTTAACTAACTCTATAACGAGTGTTTGGTGTACAAGGATCAATTGCTTGAATAACTATAAATGCGTGAAGAAAATTACTCGCAATCATATTTGGTGAAAATGGTGTGTTTTCGTCCTGAAATTAAAGCGCTAGATCATTAGTTCGAATGGTTTTTGTGATCTTTTTCTTAATACTGCTTTGGTTTTGACTGACTCTGCTGATCGTTTGTGATATTTACGTGAAATTTTTGCCAGGTAGATTTGGATATAGTGGCACAATGTATAGTATAGTATAGTATATATATTTTCAGTAGTCATCTTTCTTAATGAAGCCCAAACTGCTTGGTCTCAGCCAAAGTATGGTACTCATTCATTCAGTAGACCCAATATAGTAAATAAATTGTTTAGCTATTGCCTTAAATTAAAAATATTTTAAAGACTAACTTGAAATACTATGGCAACAATATCATTCCCAATGTGGCGTTTACGCTGAAGTTGTTGCGTATCGCCAACCGTAAATGGTAATAATGTTGAAACATGAAACATAATTTCATTTTGCCGAAAATGAGTATAAATAGATTCGGTGCCTGTTTGTCCATATTGAGTATCGAGACCGCCACGAAATCCCTTTAAATTATCATTTTTATTTTGACTACAAATAAACAATAATTTCTTGGATTTTTCGAGTAGAATAGAATGGCCTCTTGGATTGTTGCACTCATTGAGAATTGAGAATTTATTTCGACTACCTTTAAGCAAACGAGAAAATAGCAGTTAAAAAACGGTGCGTGCATTTATTATTGATGAATTTCATTTTTAATTCTTTTAATAGTTCATAAAATAGTTAAAAAATTTTCCATAAATAAACGACAAATAGATAAAACTTAATTTCGAGCCGAGAAAAAAATGAATTATTAAAAAAGAAATGAATGGAGAGAAACCTGGAAATCTTTGAGTTTAACTCTTTCACCACAAATATCTAAGAATTCCTCAAAAGCGCTTGAATGAAATGCGTTTCCAAAGAACTCTTCTTCTGTCGTCTAAAATTATACAACTTTGCAAACTAATAAAAAATAATAAAAAATAAATATTACAAAATTTATTACTAACAATATTACAAAATAATAAGGAAAAAAAAATGAAAAAAAACGATAAAACTTTTCAATAAAATTTATAAAATATTAATGTACCTGAGCAAATTTCTGATAAATAATACCGAATTTGTAGGTATTAGTGATAAAATGCTCATCATATTTTAGAATCATATCAGTGCCACGAGGAAATGCAATTGGTGTAAAATGCTCTGTTGTGATTTCATCGCAAAGTAATTTCGCCATACGGCTTGCCGTTGGCCGATTTGCTAATGCTAAAATCCATAAAAAACCTTAATATTTTGTCAAATCTTTTTGGCTGAAATACTATAATCAAATAAATTTGTAATTTGTATTTAGAATTTAGGTCGTTAAATTTTTTTGTATTAAAGGCCTCTGTGATAAAGCCTTGTATCTCATAGTAATGTTTTATAGGTAAATCTAATTCTACAGCGATTTTTTGCCTACATTCAAAGAGGTGCTCAATTTCAATAAAGGTACCGGTGAAAATAAACTTTAGAGAAATCTGAGTAAAATACGAGGATATTCACCAAAAATTCGCCTGTTATTTATCCAAATAATTTTTTTAAAATTTCTAAATTTATATTTATAAATTAAAATTTATTTTTTTCATATTGCTTGTAAAAATTTAAAAATTTGAAAAATTTGTAAAAATTCTACCATTAGCAGGCAATATTTTATGAATAGTTCCATATCGCGTCCTTAGCATAATTCTAAAATGATCTTGAGATGATATTGTTTCAGTTCGAACCGATAAAACAATCGGTCCAAGCATATCTAAGGCATAGAAATCATGATGCTCCTACAAACAATATTACTTTCATTTCGTTATATATTCATAGATTTGTAATTAGCACGATTATAAAAAGCAGACAGTTTGGTACCAATTTAAGAAATAGTAAAAAGACCTTTCCAACAAAATATCTTCGATAACAATGCGAGATATCATCAGTTTCCAATTTATATCGAACACAACTATTATTATTATTGTTATTGTTATTATTATAAATAAAATTATCATCAATATTTATAGTACAACTATTAACACCATCCATCCAATAACCACCATTGCATGGGAGAATTATTTGCGCATATGGACCATTATGATTTAACATCTAAAATTTTTCATTCTTTTCCTTCACTTTTTTTGTAGCTTTATTCATTCTTTCCTTTTCTTTAACTTTATTTTTTTCAAGCCTTAATTCTTTTCTTTTTCCTCTTTCTTTAATGGTAATGGTTCTGAACAAGGTGTTCCTAGGCGTGTGAATTGAATCCACGAGGTGTACGATGTTTCAGGACGGAGAACGAAAAGATTTTGCGATGCTCTCCCATTATTTCTTGTTTGATAGACTTACAGAGTAAATTATTTCAAAATATCGGCTTGAAAGGAATGGAAACGACTTTAAAAGTGACATATTCAGTTCATTCTGTCATTCTGTCGTTAATAATAATGAATCATTGATAATTAATATAATAAAAAGAAGAAGGATTTTCCAATAATAGCGAATTATTAAAAATGGTTTGTTGAAAAAAACGAACATCCTTGACGGTTTCTTGGATTTTCAGTGTTTCATTTCCCTTCATTTTATTCTGCGATACTCCCTAAAAGCTATATAATTTTTTCCAGTACAATAAAAAATATGAGAAAGGAAAGCTATCTTTAACAATATCAGCCATTGGCTACTAACATTCTTGGTTGTTGTTAGTCATTGATTGTCCTAGCAAGGAAAATGAAGCCTTTGGCTAAAAAATCATCTAAATAACGTTGGCCCTCACTTCCTCTTTGTATCTCACATGGTCTATCAATTCTATCAATTTTGACCATCTTTATCGCAAAATCTTTAAATATACCATCTCCTTATGTAAAATCTACCGATTTTTGTTCTCTAAAACTCTGAATGACCAAATTGATTCGCTAAACCTATAATGTTTGAAAATTAAACGATAATTAATGCCTGGTATCGACCAAAGAAAGGAATTACTTTTATCTCCATCTACAGTGGAATTTCCACTGGAAATGAACCAACTGTTATAAGTGATCGATTTTTTATAAAAATCTGAAATGAGTGGAACTAGGGAAGTGCACTTAGATCGGGAAGGATGGAAAGAAAGAACTTCTGGAATACGGGTGAGTCGTGCAATTTTTATATTATATGTTATATATTGTATTTGTATTTGTAATTTTTGTATTTTTGTACTTTTTGTATTTAACAAATATCGTTATTAAAAGCAGAAATCTCTTAATAAAATAATTTTAAAAAATTCTAATTAAAGAAATAAAAATTTTAAAAACAATGATTTATAATTTGAGAATGCGATATTGACGTTAAAATAAATATTTAATAAATATTTATTGTTCATCGTGGTTACGCGATTAATATATTAAATATAATAGTAAATATAATAGTAAAGGAAAAAAAAAGGTCCACGTGGTATCAAAAAAGTACCAATGACAATTGAAAAAAATAAAAAATATCTAAAAATTTTTTGCATATTCTTTGCATTTGGTGATTAATATTTATTAATTATTCAAAAATCTTTTTATAAAGAAATTTTGAATGAATTCAAAAAATTTTTTCTGCAAAAAAAAACACAAAAATGTCTTTAAATACTAAATAGTTTTTGTAGATTCAGTGAATTTCAAAAAATTTTTGTTATTTAATAAATAAAAGATTTTTAAAAGATTAATTAAAGATTAAAAAGATAAAAGATTAAACATTATAATAGTGATATTTTAAAAATAAGAAAAGCGATTTTGATATTTCGTTAATATTCTATAAAATTAATCTGAAAAAAGGATAAAAAAGGAAAGAAAAAATGATGAGGTATATGAATAAGGAAGAAGATGAATTTTTTCATAACTGCTTATCAATTATCTTATCTATTTTAAAAATATGGAAAAATCAATTCAAAAAGTGATCATAAAAAATCACTTGATTAAAAATCACTTGATTAAGGATGATTAAAAAATTATAATTGAAATCAATTAAAAATTAGCAAAAATTTACAAATGTGAGAGCTGCCAATAATGCCAATAATCATATTTAAAAAAATAAAAAATGACCTAAATAATAATATTAAATAATATTTATATAATATTAATTATTTGCATAATATTAAATAATATTTATACAACAGTACATAACATATATTATAAGGAGGTGGCTCAATGGGTTGTTGTTCAGTTGGGAGCACCAATGCTGAGGTTCAACTCCGCGTTAGAGGAAATCTATTCAAAAATCCAGGTGATGCTGGCGGTTCACCTGCTATTCTATCACTAAGGCACTCTCTAGCATTTTTGCCTGTGAGACAAACCAACACAACTAATTAGTAATCAGTAATGGTGAGAAATTTAAAAAAAAAAAAAATTATTTTAACTAATATTTATTATAAGAAAATAATATGAAAAAGGATTTAAATTATTATTTAAGGATTCTCAATATAATATAAATATTTATTTATAAAAAACACCTTACTGATTCATTAATTAGTCAGAAAAAAGTTTATTTTATTTTTCTTCATTCGATTTTGATGAGTAATTAGCCTTTTTGGAATTATTGTAAAATAAAAATTACAACGAACTTTTGAAAGCGAAAACATTTCGCATCGTTGATCATCCAAACGTTCACTTTGTAATTTCTCCAATAAACTCAAAAAATCTTGAGACTATAAGCAATTTTAGATAAATAAAAATAAAATAAATAAATATTAAATATTTATAAAATATTAAAATAATGAAATTTTTAAAATATTTAAGGAAGAAAACTTAAAAGAAAAAAAACAATAAAAAATATTTTAAATTTGCGAATAAATTTGATTTAAAGAAAGTGGAAAAAAAAAATGTAATAAAAAATTTGTTAGAAAAATGAGAAACAAACCTTATTCATATCATTGAAATTATATAAACAATTTATATTTTTATCAAAATTAATACAGTTCTCATTCACAACGTATAATTTGCAATTCGATTCGCTAAAATTACAAAATTTATTTTATTATATAATTTTAAAAATAATTATCTAAGTTAAAATGAAAATAGGCATTTATCGTAACCACTATTTATTAATTTAATCTATTAATTAATCATCGTAAAATTTATAAAATTATCAAAAATTCGACGATATCAGCGAAGAGAAATAGCTAAATTCAATAAAAAATTCTTTAAAGAATCATGAATAATAAATGATTTTTTTTTTTTTTCATAAATATATCGTTGAAAAATTCTATAAAATCCGAAAAGAAAATTCAAAATTTTTTTAATCGAAAAATTATTAAAATTACTATATTTTTAAATTATTATATATTTTTTATAATTGAAAAAATTTTTTAAATTAAAAAAAATTTAAAAATAAAAAACTGGAAGAATAGAAGAAAAAAAAGATTTGATCAGAATTAATAATATCTAAACGAGAAGTTTTCTATAAAAATTAAAATCTCTGCTAACAACGAAAAAAAGAATTGAGAACTGGCGAATCTAATCAGACATCTGCCTAACATGTGTGCGAATTATCTTGTTGATTATTCGATGAAATTTGAAGAGACTGAAAAACAACGATCTATGATGAGAAATACGGCTGCACAACGTTGGCAAAAAAAGCTTATAAAGTAAAACAAAGGAATTAATCCGATAAGTCCGGTAAGAGTGGGAGATATCAAAAAAACTGTACCCTCTACGCTCGGTCATGCTTATTTGATTAAACAGTATTTTTCATCGTTCATCACAGAAGTCGTCACACGTCGTGATACTTAATGGCCTTGTAACCGATTGACATTAAAAATAAGAAAGGTTAATCAAGGCTTGAACTGATGCAATTAGATTTTGAGTGTTTACGAGCTTAGATAGGATAGCGCAAAAATGAGCAATTAGAAGGTTTCGAACCATCTTACCATAGTTACCACTTGAGTGAGCCAGTTAAAAACAATAACGGTAACAATAACGAAGAGCAAATAGTAAAAGAAGAAGAACCATAAAATGTCTCATTCAAGAACAATCATTCCTGTCCGGTGAGATTCCTAACAGAGATAAATACGGAACCAACTTCTATATTGCAGTAACTTGGAGAAAGTGTCTTTTCTTCAGCGCCATTAATAACATACGACAAACGATGCATGTTGTTTACTGAAGAAAAAGGCGAACAAGTTTTTATGTCATAAACTTTTGTAACTATGGGATCGATGAAGTTCCAGCTTCTCTTC
This sequence comes from Dracunculus medinensis, assembly GCA_900625125.1. Classification (NCBI taxonomy): domain Eukaryota; kingdom Metazoa; phylum Nematoda; class Chromadorea; order Rhabditida; family Dracunculidae; genus Dracunculus; species Dracunculus medinensis. Next base: position 79,877 of record UYYG01001205.1, read on the forward strand.
TGTCCATCACTAAAAGGTGGGGAAAGATGGACAATTGCATTCAAAATAGAATATAGTAACATCAAAAGAATATAATAAAATAATAGTTGAAATGGAAAGCTGAAAGAATAGAAGCATAAGCCTTGAAAGAAATATTTTTCGTCAATATTCCATTGCTTTTTTGTCGAAAAAAAATATATATATTATATTGTAGAATCGATGAAATATCGACAATTTTCGCTAATATTTACAAAAAATAATTTAATTTCAGAGAATTAAATTAATTAAAAAATAAAAAGAAATAAAAATATTTTTTAAAGAATTTTATTTGCTTTAATCTAAAAATGAAATGAAATGAACTCTTAAAATATAATATACGCCGTAAAGTTGAATTTTTTTTTAAAGAAATATTTTAATATTAACGGACCAATGAGATTGAAAACTATCGGTGGACACGCATCATGCTCGACAAAGTCTCATTCGCATAAAAATCGTTAGGTTTATTATTTATTTATACGACATAAAAACTTTTACCAAGATTTTATGATACTAAACAAGATTTTATTTATTTTCATAATATAGACTTGAGCGCTATATTAGTTTGGTTGATTGCATCGAAAGTTCCATTCGTATCTCTTTAAACGGGCAGAAATCTTAAAAGAGTGAAATTCGAATAGCTTATAGGGGTCCAAATGATTTTTTGACAAAATTATAGCCAAGTAAAATAGAGCCCGAATTAGAGGAAGAAGATAAATTAACTAAAAATTTACGAGAAGAATTTGAATATACAGTTTTTGTTCTTTCCTTTATCAAAGTGCATTATTGATAAAATTTCGCTTATTAGCAATAGAATTATCAATATTTTAAGCATTTTTATATAAATAGATAATTATTCCAAGGAAAAATGACGACTAAATTTTAAGATAAATGTTAAAGATAAATTGAATAAATAAAGGAAATAGCTGAATTTATGAAGAAACAATTATTTTCGCAATGATGAAATCGAAATTTGAAAAATGTATATTCCTTCAGAACAATTGATTTCACCATTTAAATTTAACAGTAAACTTTTATTTTAGTTGGAAATTTCATTTTGATTTTCTAATTTTAATTTTTTAGACAATAAAATTTGAATAAATAAATTTGCTGGCATAACGAAATAAAATTTGAAAAGAAAATTCATTATTATATAAAACGGCGAATGAAATCGACTGTGAATAGGTGGATGAATGAATTTCATTTTCAATGAATTCCCATGAGTTTTGGCAAATTAAGTAATCATTTCATCCAATGCGATTCGAAAAAATTATAAGTAATCTTGCCGAACGCATATAAAAACGACGATAAAAAAAAAAAATTTCATTTTTATAAAAATTTTGGATTAATTAAAAAAATTAATAAAAAATTTCGAAATAAGTAATTGTAAGCGTAGTAAAACTAGAAAATTTTCAAAAAACGAAAAATCTAAAAAAGTCTTTAATTTTTTTTTTAAAAAATTTCAAACATTTTATTTATTTTAGATCAAAAACAGAAGTAAACCTTTTAGCAGATATTTTTTAGATCAAAAACAGAAGTAAACCTTTGTTTATTAGTGAAATCGGTAGTTTTATCAGTAGTTTTATTATTACCGCTACACGAACAAAAACCGTAAAAGACAAAATCACTCCAAGACCATATCCAATCCATTCGCCTATAAATTCACTTAATTATATTTTTATTCGATTTTTTAAAATGCATTCAATTCTCATTATTATAGACGATTCAATTTATGATAACTTTTTATATACGGAACAATTGTTTACGACGAGGTTTTGCTTTCGAAACAATTGTGAGAATAAAAAATTGCGTGTAAGATAAGACGATTTTATGCAGACAACTGTGCTATTGAAATCCATCCTATCTATCTATCTATCTAATAATATTCAAAATGATTGTAAATTGGAGCAATTTTATCAGAGAGTATTAAAGCTAAACAGAATTTATCATTCACAATGATTTTGCATGCGTTACATATAAATGAAAATTATATAATGGTCGTTATACATGAATGCCATAGATCAAAATACTTTTTTTTTTGGTACCATTATTACAGTCGTTTTACTTTATTTATATCCTTTTCGTTTTATAAATATGCAAAATTCCTAGTCAAGTCGCTGATAATTGAAGTTTTTTTTATCACTTTGATATAATTTCCATACAAAGAAAAATATGGAAATTGATCTGTACACTCATTTTTTTTTTATTATTATTTATTATTATATTTACCTCATTATCCTATTTAATTATTAAATATTAAGTAAGAAATGAAGAATGAAATATTTCTTCATTCGCAACCCTTTGAACATAACGTACCATATTCACTCAAATATAGTAAATTCACAGTTTTACGCTAATTACAACATGGTCCATTTAATTAGAAATATTATTTAGGCTAAATTTCTCGATTCATTTAGAATCAGAAGAATTAAACAAGAATTTGAATCTTATCTACGAGATTTTATTTGGTTGTAATGATGATATTTAATTCATTTAATTGTAATATTCTGACTTTCGCTTGCACATCAACTTTTATAGAGGATTTAAAACTCAGTGGAGGAACTCTTATAGAGGATCTGACATTGGGTGACTATGGTCCTGCGCCTTTTTCTAGTGGTACTGCCTATTTGGTCGAGTTCTCCATGGTGAAACTTACTTATTTGAAAATAGAAACAGAACTAAATTTCCAATATTATTTGGAATTGAACTTTTAATAAGGAGTTTATTTCCTTTTCTTACTTCCTTGCTTTGGCGAGAATAAACAAATGATAAGCTATTTAACTTGGATATAATATGAGATTGAACCAAGGGGCTTGAAAACATCCTTATAGCCCTATAGCCTAGCCTACGAGCCAGAGAGCTATAAGAACTTCAGCTAACCTAGCCAGTAAGATTATATTAGCTGAAGAAAAACAAGATATGCATAAATTATTTCCCTTTTGAAATGAATTAAACTACACGAAAAAATTTTCGTGAAAAAAAAACTTAAATATATTTTCATAAAGAAAAAAATTTCTTTATAAATTTTATATAAAGAATTTTATAAAAATAATTGATTAACTTGATAACTTTATAAATTGTTTAATAAATTTAAAATAAATTGTCCATAACAAAATTATTTTAATGAAAATTTTATTTTTCGAGAATCGCGCTGTTCTCATTTCATTGAGTTTTATTTTTAAAAATTTATTATTTTTGAAAATAAATTTTAATAAAATGTTCGAAATCAACGAATCAATGCAATTTTCAATAAATTTGTCAAATATCGTTCGTGCGGATTACGAACCAATTTAAGTCAATATAATACAATGACTTACATTTATTTTTATTTATAATATTATAAATAAATTATAAATAAATAATTTCTCTTTAAAGGGTAAAAGAAAATAGCGTCGGAAGAATATTTTAAATCCAAATAAGGAATTCTATAAAAAAGGAATTGGTTTTTAGATGGAAAAAAAATATGCGAATACATAACTGACTAATATTGCGCGTAGTTTTTTCGATATTTCAATTCAAATTTTCAGTAAAAATTTATTATTTTAATAAAATGTTATTATATTAATATATTAGTATTAGTATACTATATTATATTAATAAAATATATTTTATTATTATTATATTAAAATATATTAATAAAATATAAAAATATTATATTATTATTAATAGAACATATTTTTTATTATATATTTATATATTTATTATTTATATATTATTTTTAATATTATATTAATATTATAACATAATATACATAATATTTTTGTTAATTATAACATAATACGCATCTAATATAATGCAATAAAATATATTGCTCGGAACTGTAAAGAGAAGAAAGTAGAGTAGTTCAATGGGCTGTTGCTCTCATTTTAGAGTGTCGATGCTGGAACCCTACTCTCGGATGAAGCAAATTTGTCTTTCAAAAATCCAGGTAATACTGACGATTCTCCCATACTTTTCGCCAAATTATCCATGATAAGCTGGGGAAGCGAACAGAACCAGAAATGGTGAGTACTCTCTTAGAAAAGAAACAAAAATCAGTGAAACTTTATGAATTAATTTCGAATAACTGAGGAATCACTACAGCGCGTACATACTATATATATATATATTTTTTCTGCCATAAAATGCAAGTTCCAATTCCAATTCACCGTTGAAAGCGACAAAAATGTTTCCGGGCTTTTTCGATGTATTAATTTCTGGAATTCTTTCCAGCAATATGCGAAACTTTTTCATTAATTTTTTGCCAAACAATTCAAAAAAATATAAAATTTTTTTTGTGTAGTTTGATGAAAAAGATGAACAATTTTGATGCAAATTAATTAAATATAATAGCATTTGAAAAAAAAAAGCTTTCTGAATAATAAATAATTAAATGGCGAAAAAAATTTCAAATAAATTTTTGCATTGAATCACGAAAATTTTAGAATAATTTCAATTTTTAAAGATAATTTAAATATTTCTCAGCAAATAGAATCAATTCAATTCGCTGATTAGGAATAAATTTATTATTAAAAATAGAATAAATTATTAAAAAAACATTAAAAATTAATTCCATAAATGGATGTGCGTGTTCAGAGAAATAAATCCGTCGCTGCCTATCATACCAAATACTTCACTGATAAGAAATAAGAAATAAACAAATTTAATTTTTGAAATTTGTTTATTTGAAAAAAAAAAAAAGAATTCGAAGCGAAATGAACAATAAATTATTTTAGCTAAGTGGTTATTGACCCAAATATAAATATGTATTTCATTACAAATATCATAGTTATTTGCAATCATTAAATATCAAATCAACACAAATGGTTCGCTTCATTTCATTTTGACCTAAACTAATCATTTATTCTTTTCATTTATGGTGCATCGATTGTATAAAATTTATTTTTTATTGTATTTTGCCATTTGAGCATTGAATATTGTTGGTTATTATTTATGTCATTTGTAATTATTTAAAAGTAATAATAACTTTTTTTTTCTAAATTTATCAATTAAATTGCACAATTTTTACAAAATTCATTATCGAAAGTATATTTTTCAAAAATTTTTTACTCTAATTGCTATTGTAAATTCTTAAAACTCATTAAAACCTTTATTTATGTGGACATTAGAAATTAAAGCTAAAAAATTTTCAAATTCATATCATTATATTCCATGCGATGGGCCACTTGTGCTTATATCGCTAAGTGATTCTTCCCTAGCAGAATTTGTTTGATAAATCCGATAAATCAACGGAATGAACAAAGCAGTGATGATAAGGGTTGCAGAAGAAATTGATTATGGATTCGAGGACTATCAAAAAATGACTGTCTTAAAAAATGTCTGACCGATCCTCTCGTCTTTGAAATTGTCAAATTTTCAGCATTTTTCAGCTTTTATTTTTCTTTTAATCATCTTTTGATTTTAACTTCAAATTCTTTGAAAATCTCGTGGTGATTTCTCGTTATTAATGGGTTTTTTTTTTCTCATAAAGAAAACAGAACGAACAATTTGAATTCGACTCCGAAAAAAGAGCTAAATTAATTGCTAAATTTATTCGCTTAGAAAAATTATGGATTTGTTGTAAGAATTTGAGAATTTTTAAGTAATCATTTATCATTTATCTTCGTATTTTTTTATACGATTTAATTATAAAAATGGATTTGAATTCGGAGATTCTTTTAAAGAGGAATAAAATAAAATTACAAATATGAGATTATACAAATATAAGATGTTAATAAAAATTTTATCGAACGATTGATTTCATACGATAATGTCCATTAAAATTCTATCGAATAAATAACCCTATTGATGAGTAAATATCTCTTAAATTTTCGAAATTTGTATACGATTTTTTGGTAAAATTTCGCGATTCTCTATGATCCATTTGTGACAAAAAATTTTAGAAATTTACTAAACAAATAACTTTATCTTAGTAAATTTGCTATTACAAATAAATAAGCCTATATGAGAAAAGAAAACATTGAATAACTCTTAGAACCACTCGAATCCTTTTAATGCAACGAATGCCAAATTCTTCTCTTCGCAAGAAATACTTTTCTAGAAGAAATAGCATGAGTTCAATTTACTTGTCCCTTTTAGAAACGAAATCCAGATGGCGCTATAAACTCCTCACCGCCTAATCTTCCAGCAATATATCCTTAAGTAATTCTATGGCGAAATGATTTCTAACAGTGAGGAGTGCCTCTCAACCCAAAAATAATGCACTGAAAGAAGAAGAATGATACATATTCGAGGGAAAAAAAATTCATCAAACCACAAAATGATCAAATCGGTTACAATGATTATAAAATTCTAAGTAGCAAATGAATCGTTTAAGGGGCGATGGATGTCAAGAGTCCGACATATCAAATATTTCACCGACCGAAGAGATTTATCTTGATCGAAAACTGATTGAAATTAATCAGCGAATCAATAGTTAATTGAAGAACTAGTTTATCATTCTCATTAGGATCAATAAATTTATTTATCGTTCGATAATCAAATCACTTCTAAATATGATATAATGCAAAACATAAAGTGACTGGTTAGTAATCACTAGTTAGGCTAAGCTAACTGGTTAGTAATCACTAGTTAGGCTAAGCTAAACCCCGGGCTGTTAATTCGATTCGAAATTTTTGCTGTGGAATCACTTGTCAAAAGAGGAAGAAGGAATAGGCACAACGCTGCTCGAATTTTTTAATGCTAGATTCACTCTTATTGGGGACTCACATGAACCGGACTCATGCCTTTCAATAATTTGAATGGCTATCCACTGCTACACTGTCTAAATAATTGAATGTTCTTTGTATATTTATACTAAATTTTTTAGTGTAAAAAATACTTCCAAATTTTTTTTTATTATTTGTTATGTATACATTTCAATGGATCACTTTAAAGCCTCGTTGCTGAACTTCTATTCGTGGCAATCTTTTCAATAATCTGCGACTCATCGCCAAATGATTTTTCAGTGAAAATTTGCCTGGTCCGAGAAATTAGCAAAGCGAGCCTAATCGGAAAAAGTGAGGGTTTTTCAAAGAGCGAAGAATCGAGGAGAATGGTTTAAAATCATATGAAATTTATTTGTGGAAATTTTATTAATAATGCAAATAAAAGAAAATAGATAATTTTATTTACTTAGATAAAACAATATAATTTAAATAAAAACGAAAATAAACTTCTAGTTTTACAATAATTAACCATAGTTTTACGCAAAATTTTGTTTGAAGATTTTTTATTTAAAAAAAAAAAAATTTATTTAAAATTAAAAAAAATTTTTCATTTAAAAATTTAAATAAAAAGTTTAAAAAATGAGGCTTTTTTCGAAAATAATTTTCATGCATTATTGTCAGAAATTAAGTTTAATCATAAAAATAAAATAAAATTTTTAAAATATGATTTGTACAATAAAAAAAAACAATTAAAATAATAATAATAAAATGGGAAATGGACGATCACATCGAACTAATCGAAAATCACTTTTATTTTCTTTCGAATTATTCTGTTTGCCTTTCAGCTTTTCATTGACTCAGCTAACGAAAAGGAAGAATTCAATCTGATAATTAGCTAGTTTTGCAGCACGTTTTGCTACAAATTTCACATTAAAATACTTGAACGATATCAATGAATAATTAAATTAGTAAATAAGTTTTAAAATATTTTTTAATAATAGTATATAATAGTATAATAGTTAATAATAGTATAATTTATCATCATTAATTTATCATTCTTGCAAAAAGCATCTTCACAGTGAGCAGCCATCTCGTTATTAAGCACTATCCTGTGGATTAATTAAGGAGCGAATTTCAGTTATTTTGAAAAATGGCATCGGATTGAGAAACATGAATACACCTCACTCTTATAATAAACACCGATGCCAGTAATGCTGTAAGCCATATGAAAGAAGAATCTACGAAATTCTTGCTGTAGAATTACTTGGCTCTTCTAACAGCTCTCACCACTACTGGTTAGGTTGGCTCAGCTGGCTACAAGACGATTCCAAGCTGCCCGGTCCGACGCCATCGCTAGTAGTAATAGAAGTCATTCCTTTTTCCATCGTCTAAGTCCATATATTGCTGGTTCCCCTATGTGTTCGAAATCTATCCTAGCTGTATCATTCCAGGTCTTGACTGGTCCTCCTCGCTTTTGACGCCAACCATCATAGAATTTAGCAAATAACGAAATATATGTCAATTCCTGTGGTGGGCAATGAAGAACCTACCCTAACCAGCGAAGGCGACCCTCTATGATAGCATTATTAATGCAGGTGGTACTTAGCTAAAAGCGAAAATATATGAATGGAAAAAGTGAATTTTTTGACGAAAAAGAAAATTTTAGAATTAAATTTGGCAGTTAATTATTAAAATTATTAATTATTATTAAATTTTAAAATTATTCCATTATTAATTGATTAAATTATTAATTGATTAATTGATTATAAAAAAAGGGAACAAAATTTGAATCAATTAAAATAGAATTATTTAAAATAATTCAAGTAGAATGTTGAAAATATATTTATGCTCATTAAATTGATGACTCCTAGTACTTTATATTTTCAACTTTCTTTCTTTTAATGGTTAAAATATTCGCGAATTTATTTATTATTTCCAATATTTTAAAAACCATTTTTTTAAATAAAAAAAATTTGTCTAAAAGATTTTATTTTAAAAAACCTAAAAATATTTATACCAGTTCATTCATTATGGAAAACTGAATATAATCACAAAATTAGATCGTTTTTCAGTTTTTTTTTATTTTCTTGTCAATTAATGCACAAATTTTCCACAAATCTCGATTATCTCCAAAATATAATGCGGTAAAATTAAAATTATCAAAATTATTTTAAAATTATTTAGCAAAGATTAACTCATTTACACACTGGAAAACAAAAGAGACGCATTTCAGTCCCGATTTTGGTTTTTTTTTTTGCCACATTGAATTCTCGTTTTTACATCGGTGAAACGCAAAATTTTCGACAATTCTATTCAAAGATATTTGATCTATGAATTATGGAATAATAATAATTATTATTATTTAATCAAAATATATCGAAATATTTTAAGTATTACTGTATTGGAATTTGAACTAAAATTATAGGTATTTCATTTAAAATATTTCCTTCTAAATAAAGAAATATATCTTTTATATTTATTTTTGGAAAAAAACTATTCAACGAATAAATTGTAAGTTTATTATAGATTAGAAACAAGGTCAACAGTTGAGCAAATAAAAGAAGAATTAAAGGTGAACAATTGATATTTAAATAGAAAGAATAATTTTTAAAGAATCAAATTTTTTCTCGCTTTTTCGAAATTTTTTAGATGAAATCCTGGAACGCTGAATGAAAAATGCCGAGGAAAATTTAAGGATTCAAATTTATGAATAAAGATGCGTTTAAGAATTCAAAGCAGGAATTATGTCAGATGCAATAAAGACAGTTCGTTTTTGACTGATAATTTGCTTATCTGAATCCACTATCAAAAACGAATTCAAAATTAATCTTTAAAATCGTTAATAAATTTAAATACAATTTATGAATAATGAAATTAATAAAAATAATAAAAAAATAAAATCCATTATCCAAATTTATAGCAAGAAAAAATTTTTATTTAGATTTAAAGTCAAATTATCATTGATAAATAAATTAATAATTATTAATAAAATAAAAACATACGAATTAATAAAAACATACGTTATTTTTAGAAATAATTCCTAAATTTATTAAATTTATTAAACTAAATTTATTAAAAAAATAAATTTTTTAAATTTATAAATTTATAAATATTTCTATATTTATTTTATATTATATATTATAAATATTTAATATTTCTATTGGAATTTTTTAATGAAATGGCATAACATATAAATAATAAATCGTTTAAAACAAAATAATGGAACAAATTAAATAAAATAAAATAACTTTTTCGTAAATTTTGAGATTATTATTATTTTTTCATTTAGTATAAGAACTAATAAATAATGAATAGGAAAAAAATATTGTAGAATATTCTCCGTTGTAAAACAGCGGTACAACGAATTAATAGAAGAATAGAGATTCTTCTTACCATTTGTATTTTCTAAAGAAAAATAGCGACGAGAAAAAAAAAAAAAACAATACAACTGAAATATTCAGGGCAAAACTTAATCGTAGAGTTGTCAAGTCTTAGTATATGTTATACACATCTTTTAAAACGATATTGATACCATTCATTTAAAAGAATCGAAAGAAAAACATCAATCAGTAGGAAATGTCAAATGAAATAAAATATTGGGCATCAGCATTTGATATACTAAGACTCGTTAATTTATTTACCTTAAATATTTTTAAAAAAAAATGTTTTTTCAAAATATTCTTCTTCTTCTCGTTCTATCAGCACACTTTCCTGATTTTGATTAAATCGGCCCCAGCAACTATTGGGATGAAATATATTCGTTGTGGGGCTATTTGCCGGCATAGCTATACATACGTACCAAAACATCGACAAAACAATGGCAAAAAGCATTGATTTGAAAAATATTCGACACTTACGAAAAAGTAAGTCGTCTTACATTGCAATTGCAAAGGATTTCATTTCTGCTGAATTTCGAATTTCGCCCAAACGAAATGTATTTCTTGGTAAATTTATAAATCACAAATAGAACCATAGCAATTTAAATAATAGTCAAAGCATTTATTTTATTTTAAACTACCAAGTAAAATTTAGTTATAAAGAAATAACTGGTAGAATTTGACAAATCTTTGAAAGGTATTTATTTATTTATCTATTCAACTGTAAGGATTAATGAAGTATTTATTTATTAACGATATCGCATTATTCATGAATGAATGATTAAAATCTTTTTAATTTTTTTAAAACCAATTCTTCCTTAAAAAAGTCGATCAGTAGCGATTCAAATAAGTATTAGTTGGCATGACGGCCTCTTATAAATAGAAAAAATTCGAAAGCCTATAATCCTTTTCAGATATTAACTGAAACGACAACTATGAAATATTATTTTATTAACATGAAATACATATTACATGAAAGAAGATATCATTAAAATTTGAATTCGAATAGTGCTAATGATCCACTGGTGATTTCATCCTCCGGTAACTCTCCGACGAAAACATTTTATCCTTATAGTCAATTTATTCCAAAAAAATCCAGGATTGGTGGATAGAAGCAAAAGCAAATTCTTCATTAAACTTTAAATGATAAAGGAAATTTCTAAGCGAATAAAAACTTTATTACGATTTATGATATAAAAAATGAGAGGGGAATTAATAAAATTAATAAAATAATCTATAATCTACTTAAGTGGATTATTTTTTTAGTTATATTAAATGACTTCAGTATAGGAAATTTAAAAAAATATATAAAAATGCGGAAAAAAAAACTAGAAATTCAAGTAAACAAAATGCTAAGTGTTGAGAAAATCGAAAACAATGGAGACAAAAAAGAATATTATTAATTTTAAAACTAAAATGTCGATTAAAATAGAATAAAAGGATAATTATCAGCAAATAGCTGATTAAATAAATTAAATGATTAAATCGATGAAATCAATTAAATAAATAATTAAATAAGGTGAAAAATAGAGCGATTTGTGATCGGTGATTTATTTGGTTTAAGCGGAGAAATTCGGCTTCTACTCTCGACAAATTAGAAAACTGAGAGTGACCGATCCGCATATCTAATCCCAGTTGACTTCCTAAAAAAATTTATCTGAACCGACGAGCTAGTGGAAAGAATCAAAATAGAAATGGTGAGAGTTTTTAGAAAAAAAATTAACCAATGAGAACTGAACGGAGTATAAAGGAAAAATTGCATTACATGCGCTAAGAATTTATTTATAAATGATAAATTTCTTCCTTATCAATTTATTTAACAATTAATTTCATAATTTGTCTTATTATATTGTCTTATTATATAATGGATTTTTCATTAAAAATTGAGTTAATTAAAATTATTTCTTTTAATAAATTAAAATAAAATAGCAAAAGAAAAGATAATGCAAAATTAAATGCCACTAATTAGAATAACAAGATGGAAAAATTTAAATCAAGAAAACTTGTTTTAGCAAAAAAAGGAATAATTTTGACGTATTTCAAAATTAACTGAAATTTTCTATTAGCTATATTACCACTAACAATCGCTTTTATAGCACCAGAATTTGAGTGATCATGATGGCTGGTACCACTCAACTTAATAGTAATAGTTATAATAGTTATAATAGTAATATAATAGTAATAATTATAAGCTTTGATTTTTTTGCTGTAACCTTTGTAGTCATTGACTATAATAATTATATGGTAGCCTTTGATTATGACAATTTATATCATCAGCTATAAGGATAAGCGAATGACCGGCCATTTCTTTGATATGAATGTTAAAGATTGTGCAGTGATAAGATTGCTATTCGAATTCAACTTTTAGGGACAGGTTGATTCATCCCATCAAGGACATACATCGAACCTAATGATAATGATAAATCAAATATAAAATTGAAATTTTTTTCAAAATGCCTTGAAAATTAGGTATCAAAATTAGTCAATTTCACATTAGATGTCTCTTTTACATTACCGCGATAAGAAGCAAATTCCAAAATTTTTAGAGGAAAAAAATGAAAATGATCTTCGATTAATTAAATTTTGCTCAGACCTGTTTTTTAGAAGATATGGTTCCCTGAAATTTTTCTAAAAACTATTCGTTAATTTTTGTTCCATCAATTTTTTTTCATTGTTACTTATTCTAAATTTACTTTTAGTTTAGAAAATTCAGTAGAATAATTTTATGAAAAGAAAAAATTAAACCAAAATTGTAAATTTTTTTTTTTAAACTCAAAAAAGTAATTTCAATAGTGAAAACGAAATTTAAGAAGATTTCGCAAAATCCAATCATAACAATAATAACAAAAATGAAAACTTCCCTTCTTATTGCCATTTAATAAAAATTTCACTCTATTCACTCTACGTTGAACCGGATGAATTTCCAGGAATCCACAAACAAAATCTTATTATCGTAAATTGATGCGGACCATTATCGAACGAAAAATTTCCAACATTACATTAAATAACTTATATCTTTATTATATAAATGGTAGTAGCCTCTAGCGATTAATAAATAATTTATTCAGCACCACGGTTTGCAATTTTTTGAATGTTTATTCGGAATTACATCTATCTATTGATTATTTGGTGAAGAAATTTGATTCCGGTACTCGGTAGACTTCCATTCAGCAATAAGACAACAACAAGAATTATAATTTCAGCTGCAAATTTTTTTAGTACAACGTCAAAAAGCTCATTTTTTTGCATTTTCTTATTGTCCAAAAATTTCAAAGAATTTCATAATTCTCCAAAAAAAACCAACCCAACATGGCCGAATATAGCAATAAAGAACGAGCCTTTTAATAAAACCTCCGTGCGCGTCAAAGAAAACAGGTTATTGTTGTATTAAGACACTACACCTACATTAGTATCAATGTATCAATAATCCAATAATTCACAGATTATGACCTTCAATTATTAGATGCACATTAAATCAATAGTGGTTTGAAGTTGTGAAGAATTGCATATTATCCTCGTAGCGGCATAGAGCTCCAGTAAAGTTCCTTTCACTCATGTGGATCTTACAGCAAGAAAAGTCGATGTTTTACCCTTTCTTTGCATATTATATATTAATATATACATTGTAACATTGTTACAATATAATATATATAATTATATAAGTTGTATAATATATAATATATAATTATATAAGTTGAAATGCGTTCAGTAATTAATTATTTTGCTGGTGGCTTCTTAGGTGACGCTACTAACTTACAGTATACATAGCTGAATTAATCTACTTTGACGTAAATCTTACGCAGTGTTGATAATTCTGTATGGTATGTTTATGATGCGTTAAATTGAAATTATCACAGTGCATGGATCCTTATATCGTTTATGCCGAATTTTTATGAAAAACATGCATTATTCTTGCGTTAAATCTTTGGAAAATTAAAAATATCTTGAATAGTGAATGACATTTTTTCAAAAAAATTTAAAAATTTTCATGTGTCATCCATGTCATTAAAATAGGAGATAGATATGATCCTTCTAATTTCAGAACAATTAGTGTCACCTGCATTAACAATAGATTATTAAAGAGACATATATATGCTGACACAGTTTTTTTGGAAAGACAGTCGCTCAACTTTCAGGTAATCCCCACTGATACTTGGTTAATATATTAATATATATTAGCATTTATTTAGATTCTTCAAAAGTTTTTGAAACAACCATCTTTAATAATAGGCTTTTCATCATTCAAAAATTCAATAAGCTTGTTTCGTTAATTGCGCTTTATCTGAATGTCATCACCAAGCAGTCTACATAAGCAGCATACACTGGATCTCCTCTTGGATCTCCTCTCAATTAGATCGGATATATCTCAAGGAAGCATTCGTCGTATGCTCTTTTTATTACGTACGAATAGCATTACGATGGTTATTGCCCGTTCAAACATTTATTTATATGATCGCAAAATTTATGACACATGACACATAAATCGTAGAATTTAGTTTAGTTTTCAGGTGATTTAAATAGTTTAATTATTATTTGATTATTAGCTTCAACAAAAACGAATTTTTTTATCGGCAAATATAAAGTTCAATATGTTAAAACATTAGTCCAAAAAATCCTCTAGAATTTTAAATAAATTTTTAATAAACATCTAATACTTAAAAAAAAACTTCAAGATTTCTTTGGAATTTAAAGCAACTTTTTTCTCATCGATTAAGCCAAATTAGCTTCTGTAGAAATATTTTCCAAACCCGCATATTTCATTAAATTTACCTAACATCGATTCGCGAATGATTAAGCTAAATCTCATTTCTATCTATGAGAATCATTTTGTTTGATTATGATTTTATCAATTTGAATTGCCTTAATTTTTAATATAACCTATGTCTTAATATTAGCGCTATTAAAGATAATAGATCCAGTTATGGAAAAACCAACAATTTTTCGCTAATACTCCTCTCCAACAGTTTCTTTACTGGCATTATCAACTACTGGAATGAACGGCCTAATAATAAATGTTATTGTTTTCTCTGTGTCCACTTTCCAAAATACTCAATGTTCTAATAATTTCTGATAACTTTATAATTACATCCTTACAGGATTTTTACCTAAATTTCACTTTTTTTTCCATTTTTCACTTTTTTACTTTTATTCCTTTTTCATTCCAGTAATTCTTATATCAAAATTTCTTATATCAATTTTGAACTATACAAATCAGTGCGAAACTTCTTGGATCTCGTTTCCTTCTACCCTAATTATCATCTCTTATTATTGCACCAATCAACAATTATTCTCGAAGACCACAGATTAAAATATGTCCATTCATCCTAATAATTTTTGAATAAAAAATTCACTATAATTTAATTTACTTTTAACTAATAAGCTTAAATCGATTTGCATTTTGTGGATATAATTATAATTATTATAATTACGCCTTAATATATAGCTAATAAAAGGTTCATAAATCTACGAATCTTACGGTATGGATAATTATCTATTTGACCTCTTTTTATTTTTGTTTTTATAGGGAAAGGTGTCTCTTTCAAATCGAATTCAAATTTAACCCCTCTAACTATTTTATATTGTCAAAAAAACCAAGTTTTATGATTTGATATGATATGGACAAGTAGTTTAGATTTTTTTTAGCATAATTATACCATTTATACCACATTATATTATTTTTACTTTTTACTGATATCATCAAAAGTATTAAATTAAGTATCAAATTATAATCGAATATTTAACATTAAATTGTCAATTCAGTGGCAAAATTTATGGAAATTATCATCGCTTCCTCATTTGGAATGCATATTTCAGTTTCATTGTTGTGCGGAAATGACACATTCAGCAAGAGAAATAACCACTTGAATGCAGGATATAAAAAAAAAGTTGATTTTAAACCTATTCTATCAGTTCTTATATTATAAATATAAAAAATATTCGGATCGTAGTATTTACTATTTAAGCAGTCAAAAAATTCTTTGTCTAGTATTCCAGATAACGGACTTACTACAAAACTACGGATTAAAGTAACATTCATTCCGACTATCAGTTAATATGATCTTCATGAATTCTCACTTGCTTTTAAAATTGTTGATAATTTTATTGTGCATTTACCTATATTTTCGATTTTTGCTATAAATGGACTTAGAATGGACTTATGGACTTTACTAATTTATTTCTTGTAATAGAGATGAAGATTTTTGGAAAATGCTTGATCTTGATTTATTAGCAATTTTTTAACAACATTTTGGTTAGTTTGATAAGATTTTTTTAAAAAACGATGGAAAAAGCCTTTGAGATATGCATAACAATTCGATTTAAACCTACATTAACCAACATTAATTATATTAAAGTAACCAAAGCGAGTGAATCGAATCCGAACATTTTGGCGATTAATATCACTGTATCACTCACTGTAAAGGAAATATGCAGAAAAGCACTTGGAAAAATTACAGAAAAAATATATATATTGCAATTTACAACGTGCATTTCAAAAATTTTTGCATAAAAATTTAGATTAGCTATTAATAGTTTAATGGTTTAATTCGGGTGGTATTGATGGCCCACTTGCGGTTTTATCCCCAGATGACTGTGTGAGTCCATGCAAGCAATAAATAAAGCAATAAAGTCAAAAATCTGAAAATGTTGAACATATTCACAGTAGGACGAAATACTACCGTTATTCTATACATTTTACAATTTATAGGCAATTTATCTTCTAAGCTCTCATCACTACTGGTTAGGTTCCAAGCTGCTGGCTTCGAAGCTATCACTAGTAGATAAAGAAGCCATTCCTATTTCTATCGCCTAAATCCATATTATCGTTGGTTCCCTAGGTGTTCAAAATCTTTCTTAACTGTATTAATACAGATCTTAAATGGTCCTCCTCGCTGTTGATATTAATTATTGTAGACTTCGGTAAATAGAGAAATCCGTTATCCGTTAACTGTGGTGATCGATGGAAAACCAGCGAAGACGATGCTCTTTAATAAATTATTAACATAGTTGTATTTAAGCGAAGATAGTTAGAATCATATGCGATTTTATCCGCTCGATCTGTAAAATGCATCTTAGATATAGGTGGTCAAAAGGCGATAGCTTCTTAATAATTTCTACTCTCATTGGTCATGTTTCGCAGTAATATAGCAAGATCGAGCGAATTTTAGCCATATGGAGGACGCGGATTTTCGTCTTTATGGTGATTTTGCGACGATTCCATAAAGGTTTCATCAACCGGAAAAACTTAATTCTAACTACCGTTGTCCGGATTACATCCTTTTTCGTCCTT
The DNA here is from genome assembly GCA_900625125.1 of Dracunculus medinensis. Classification (NCBI taxonomy): domain Eukaryota; kingdom Metazoa; phylum Nematoda; class Chromadorea; order Rhabditida; family Dracunculidae; genus Dracunculus; species Dracunculus medinensis. Next base: position 97,204 of record UYYG01001205.1, read on the forward strand.
TCCAATGGATTTCATCCTTTGCCTGGCCATTTGGGATTGGAGTGAAGATATTTAAAGTCCAGCACTTGCTTAACCAGCCTTGAATTGATAAAAATAGGTATTTTATCAGCATCTTGTATAAGACGAAAATATTTTCGTTTTGTTTGCACTGATTCTGAATCCAATTCTTGTTGCAGTCGTTGACACTTTATTTAAAATTATTTGCATTTCATTATAACTGTCAGCAAAATGGACTATTATATTTAAAGTGTGTGATGCTATGCTATGGACTGATTTACAAATTTATTGAGTGCCGACGAGTGATGCCCATTATCCAATCTATCGCATAGTTGAATATTGTAGGACGCTTCCTTAATCGACACCAGTTTCTATATCGAAAGGGGCATTCAGTTCC